>CM020618.1:22577560-22642672 GCA_009829735.1 Pyropia yezoensis
CAGCGAGGGTATCTCGTCAGGTATGGGGCCCCTGTCGTATCCCGTGGTATCCAAGCGTGACATAAAGTCCGCTGCGTGATGATGTTGCCCGGGACGGGGACTCAACGGTATACTGGAACTCGGCCAACCGGAGGCGCCAGCGGGCCAATCGTCCATGGGCCCCGTCCATATGTAACATCCACTTCAGGGCCGTATGGTCCGTTCGTACCACAAAGCGTGTCCCTTCAAGGTACGGTCGTAACAGAAACAGAGCCCAAACAACAGCAAGACACTCACGTTCCGTGGTACTGTAGTTACCCTCAGCCGGAGTCAGCACACGGCTCCAGTAGCCCACGGGCTTGTAGGCCCCGTCCCCTTGGTCCTGTAGCAAAACGCACCCAATCTGGGTAGCGCTAGCATCCGTATCCACGATGTACTGACCCGTGCGTCTCGGAAGAGCCAGAACGGGAGTATGGGTCAGACGGTACTTGAGCTCCTCAAAAGCGTCCGTCTGGGCCGGGGTAAAACTGTGGTAACGGGTCTGGGACCTTGGTACTGGTCATGGCCAATAGGGGTCGGGCTACCTTGGCGTAGTCCTTGACAAAGCGCCGGTACACATTGCACATCCCTAGGAAACTGCGAAGGTCCTTCTTGGTCCTTGGGGTCTTAGCTTCCCGGAGCCCAACCAGGTTCTTCTCGCTCACACGGAGCTGACCCTTACCGACAATGTGCCCGAGGTACTCAACCTCATCCTGGAACAAAAGCACTTGGTAGCCTTGAGGGAAACACCGGCCCTAGCGAGTAACCCAAAGATCTCTTCCAGATGGGCCAGGTGGTCCTTATGGTCCTTGGAGAACACGATGATGTCATCCAGGTACACAAGGCACGTCTTCCACTTAACCCCAGACAGGATCATATCAATGGCCCTCTGGAACGTAGCCGTGGCGTTGGTAAGACCAAATGGGAGCCGGATGTATCTGAAGGTTCCTTCGTGACAAGGAAACGTAGTCTTGTCTTGGTCCTCAGGAGCCACAGGGATTTGCCAGTAACCACAGTTGGCGTCCAGCATGGAAAACACGGTAGCCTCTCCCAGGAAATCGATACAATCGTCCATGCGCGGTAACGGGTACGTATCCTTAACCGTGACCTCGTTCAAGCGCCGGTAATCCACACAGAACCTAGGGGTACCATCGGCCTTCGGGACCAACACAACCGGAAAGGACCACTCAGCCTGTGACGGTTCAATAACCCCGAGCCGGGTCTGCTTTTCCACTTGTTCCTTGATGAGGTCCCGTTGATGGAGCCCGGTACGGTACGGTTGGGACCGAATGGGTTTGGCCCCTTCCTTGAGGGTAATCCGGTGAGGGGTCACATCGATGCGTCCCCAGTTGCCCGTTCCATAGGTCCTTGTAACGGTCCAAAAGTTCGCGTACAGCCTGGTGTAGCTCAGGCGGGATCAAATCATACGCGACCTTGGGCATCTGGACCGGGGTTCCTTCAGGCTTCTTGTCCGTCGTGTCCGGCTCAGGGACCGTGGTTCCGGCGGGTCCCTTGGGAGTCACGTCCTCCGGTGCCGACGCTTGGCTCAACGGGTTCCCTTGCTCTGGCCCCAGGGTGACAAGAGGTGCGGCCCCCCCACTAGGAGCCGCCAAGTAATCCGCAGGGACCTCGAGCACGGGACCATCGTACGGTATGGCCACGCCAACGGCAAAGTTCTTGGGCAGGTTGACAGCCCGGTCCGAGATGTTCATAACATGGATCCGAAAGTCCCGTCGGGTCCGTATCGTAGCCAGTGCGTTGTGTAAACGGAGCCCCTTCTTAGCCATCTTATGGGGCCTCTCGTACAATAAACACTTCCCATTGGTACCGCACTTGACATAAACCGCTTGTAGGGACCGGGGAGCCAAAGTCACGCCCTTGGACAGGTACAGGGCCGAGGGATCTTGACGGATAGGGTTGCCCTTGACAGGAAAAGCGCTCTGGGCCTTGCCCTCCCAGGTCCTTTTGGCGTAGGACAGGAACCCAAGGTTCCAAAGGACCGACTCGGTCCCAGGGTAGATAGCCTTGACATGTTCCTTTTGGAAGTCCATCCCAAGGATCAATGGGACAGAAAGGGCCCTGACGACAAGGAACTCAAACTCCATCGGCTTCCCGTTGACAATGACCGATAGTTCCAGGACTCCCAGGGCCTTGAGCAGTTGCCCGGAAGCGTCACAAACATGGGTAGACTTAGGATCCCTAGAAGCCAATCGTTGCCATCCACAGGGTAAGATGTCCTCGCGTACCACACTGGGTCCCGCACCTGTGTCCAAAATGGCCGTCGTTTCCTTAGGGTCCTCTTGGTCCAAACGTACAAAAGCATTCAAAGCGAAGTTCCTCTTACGCAGTACAAGCAAGGTGCCCTTGAACCCATATGGCTTCTTCATTCCTAATCGACGTCGGAGCCCAGACTTGGACCGCCGTGCCAAAGAGGGTAAACAGGAACAAGGGGTGGGCAAAACAATAGGAGACTCAGAACGAACAGGTACAATGGGGCCCTTGAAGATCTTCGAGAACCCCAGCTTGGTTGCAAACGAGCAGGTACTGTCCCGACGATGGGGAGGGGACCTCTTGGACCCGCCCCCCGTTACTCTTTTCCCGAGGGTCCCGGCTCCTGGGAACCGACGGTAACATGGCACACTTGGTCCGCCTCATCATCTGACAAGTTGATCCCTTCACACAGAGCCTGGACCATGGCAACACGTATCTGGCGATGGAACTGACGGTCCGCGTTGGGCTTGACCTCGGTACTCTGGCTCCGGCCCCGAGTAGCCGCAAGGAAGGAGTCCCGGGCCTGGATAACTGCTTTCCGTTGGGCCTCGGATAACATGGAACATTGATGGGCCATGTGGCCCGGTTCCCAGCAAAGGTAACAACGGTACGGGCGCCGGCTATCCATGGTACGTACCCCCACGAACTGGGGCGCGGATCCCTTGAACCCAAACACTTGGCCCGACCCGTTCTTCTCAGTTTCCTTGTCAAAGGGCCCCTTAAGGATCGTCGAGGGGCCCATAGGATTGACTGCCATTAACGGTGACGGGTCCGGGGTGGGCTTAGCCCGAAAATCAGTAGGCCTGCGGGCGGAAACAGAGGGACCAGCCTTACTCGAAGAGGACCCTTGGGCCATCTTAATAACGTCCGTGGCTGCCTTGTACTTGCCCGCAGTAAAAGTAACCAACTGCTGGTACGTGCGATCGGGAACATTGTAGACAAACGCGTCAGTGCGCAGGTACTCAGGGAGCCCTTAGATCAGCTGCTGTTTCATGGTGCCCTCGGTATGGATGTTCCCACACAGTTCCGTTAGGCCCCGGAGACGGACCGCGAAGGCCTCGATGCCCTCGTCTGGTTCCTTAGCGGCCCGACTGAACCTGTCCTGAGCCAGGGCCAGTGCATGGGGCTCTGCGTACGTCTCTAGGAACCAGTTAACGGCCTCTGGGTAACTTGTGATCGAGGAGCCACCAGACGCGCTGGAGGAATCCGGAAGGGCCCGTGTGTACCGTAGTTCCGCGTCACCAGAAAGGAAATGTGGGATCGCATAAAGGGCCATGCCCTCGGAGACCGCGTTGTCGTTACAAGCCTTTACCAGTTTGCGGAACCACGTGAACAATTTCAGGGCCTCCTTACCAGAGAAATTAGGGTACCCAGCGAAAGAGTGCTTCATGTTACGCGCGACCCGTCCCATCTTACGAGCCTCACGTGTCCCATAGGTAGCCTTCTTGTTCCTCAGACGGTACGTACGGTAATCTAGGACCCGAGCAAAGCGATCATCTGAACACTCGATGACCTGGGGCTCGGTCCGTGGGTACTCAGGGGTCTCAAGGTCCTCCTCATCCAGGACAGAAGAAAACGTGGTACCCGAGGAAGAGGACGTACAGGAACCACTGGAATGGTGACGACGCCGACGACGGCGGGAACGGGAACGATTGGAACGACTGGTATCATGGGACCCACCCTGGCCAGCAGGACTCTGGCTCAGGGCCTGGGATACAGTAGCCAAAATCTCATCTCGAAACGTTTCCAGAGTAGTGACAATGTCTTGGGACCCAGCAACAGGAGCCAAAGGTGGAACTCGGGTCCCTGTCTCAGAACCCGTGTCCCGACGTAAATCATGACCCATAGTAGCCCGAATCCCACCCGGGAGCTCTGTCCCCCGACGCGGAATCCCTGTCTGCCCGCCTCCGCCACGGCCCAACGGACCCAAGGGACCGCCACGACCGCGACCAGCGGGAGTAACCATAGAAGTGTCCGACGGCGCACCACGGCCCCGACCTCCCGAGGGAGCAGGGTCCGTCATGTTGGCCGTACGGTACTCGACCTGGACCAAAAGATCTCGTCACCAGAAACAGGAACCAAGGAACCAAACGCTACCGAGAAAGAAGAGGGCTGTCCCGATACGGGAGAGAAGTATAGCCCTCCCCTGCTGCTCCACCATAAATGTAGCGTAATGGAACCCAGGTTCCCGGAACCACAAACCAAAAACACACACACAGAGACCACAGTCCGGGGTCCAGGAAGGAACAGGTAAGAGCCCTTGCTGATCCACTCGCCCGCCACGATACGAGGCAAAGGTAAACAGGACAAAAGCCCGAGGGAGAAGGAACCCAAAGCACTGTTGATTTTACAAGATGGCCCCGGGGAGAACCCCGGAGCACCCCTCAAGAACCTCCCCCCCTGGCCCCTCCAGGGGCCCAGAACGAGGCCCCCAGAGGGCGCCCCCAGCGGGCCAAGTGCCAGCAAGGCACTGGCCGCTCACCGGGCCAACACACGAAAAGCAAGCGAAATCCCCCCACACACAAATGTCAATCCCCAAAAAAAACCCAGTGGGAAAAAGGGGAGAGACACGAAATCACGCAAGGAAAACAAATGCGAAAAATCAAACAAATAACCCCAAGGTCAGTATGCCCCAACCCGGCAAGTCCTCCGCTCCGGGGGACCAATCAGGGCACCGGGCGTGTCGCCACTGCCCCGGGCCACCGATGCAAGGATCCCAAGCCAGCGCGTGGTTCCACGTAACGCTGCCAGCCGGGTCCCAAGTCAGCCTCCCGGGTCCCAACGGTACCTGAGGGCCAGAACGCCACACTCTTCACCTGAGGCAGTCGGCATCTGCTCAGCCTGTGCTGGTGCCCCTGTCGGCGGTAGTGCTGCTACCGATGTTGCTTCAGTCTTGTTGGAGCACTGGTCGGCCGACGTTGTGCGGTGGCACAAACTTCCTCGTGGTGGCTACGTTTTGGCGTTGACGCTGCCCATTTGCAGAGACATCGGGTCCGCGGGTCGGCCGTTTGTCAACGTGGAGTTGCAGAAGGCAATGGAGTCGACGACCGCGCCGTTTCGGTGCACTGCTTTCGTTACGCAGAGCCCTCTGGCGCCTGAGAGCATTGCGGCTGTCCTTGGAGGGTCGTACGCAACGCCTCAGGTGGATATACAGCCGTCGTTCCTCGTCGCGCGTATCGTTTTTTATCGCGTACTTGAAAACAGGTCCGTACGTGCGTGACAAGAAGCGCACAAAGTTGGGAAACTTACACGGACGCCGGTCCGTAGGTGTCCGAAAAGAAGCGCAAGATGTTAGGGACACTGTCCTGCGTTACCTGCGTAGGGTTGCCGTTGGACCTCCATTGCATTTCCTGCTCGGCAGGTGCAGACCGGCAAGATGACTGCCGGCTGTAAAACTATGAACGCCACACACTCTAAAGCGCCACGTGAGGCAGCGTACAGGGCATCCAAGGTCCGTCCCGCTCATCTTTCTCACGATCTCATCCCAATGTCATGCCTCCATTGCCGGAGTGGCCGATGCAGCTCCCCACAAGCGACGCCAACGACCATGGGGTCGTGATCCTCCATACTTATCAGTTACCCCTGATCGCTGCCATCGGCCGACGCGGTGGTCGCGGCGGCCAACGCCACCGCCATTCACTAGGCCACACTCGACCACGGAGTGTCGAACCAGAATGAGCGCCGTTACTGGCTCTGCCGGCCCATATGCAGCGCCCCTCTCTGACGCACAACAGCGGCAAGCAATGGCATAACTACCACTTTCCACATCGGCGGCATGCACAAACTGACCGATGAGCTGGGACAGCATGCGACCACCGCTGAGGGCGCCGGCGCGACCAACGAAGACATCGTGCCGACGAAGTGCTGCCCCGTACCCTTCCGTACTGCAATTGCCGCGTGGGGCGCATCCCCATTGCAGCAACGAGGCGGACAAGAAAACAGGGTGTGACCGCCACACCTCCAATCCTTAACGCCGCCGGCGGCAGCACCCCCGACGGCGGCCACATCGACAGTGGTGGCGGCGGCATGGGCAGCGTCGGCATGCGCTGCCATCCTCCTCCCCGTTGGGGGCCGATGGCCGCCGCGAACAACCGCCAACACCGGCGCCTTCCCACGACGGGCGCAACAGCGCCCCCGCCCTCTTAGTTGCGCACTGGGGTAGCACCGTGCCGTCGTAGAACACGGCTTTGAAGCGCTCACTACGACACGACAAGACAGCGCTGCAGATGCGGCATTCTGCCAGGTGCACGTCAACGACGCATGACTACCACGTGTATAGAGCTTCGAAGACATCGAAAAACCTTACGAATGTGTACCAGAGTTCCACTTACTGCAAGTACATACACTTAAAACAACGGTTTTGAGTGACGCTCTCGATTTTTCGAACAACAAACGGGCCTCGATGTAGGGAAACCCTGGCTAGGACGCCAAGAGTAGTACACGCTAATCTAGTCATCAGAGTGGTATCATGTAGTAGCCCCTGTTGTGCACTGCTACGTCATGCGCGTTTTTCACAGTGATCGACGAAACCAAATATTGCTCGGGTCCGAACTCATATCCCTCTGAATTTTTTTTGTTGGCCGTGGATGCGTTCGCGAACCCCGTTGCACGACAGGGCCCCCGTCGCGCGGTCGCCCGGCCGCCGTTGCGTTCGCTGGGTGCTGCGGCCGCCACCACCCCCTGTGTTCGACGGCGTTTTCGGTTGACGCACACGCGGACGCGTGCTGTGTTTGTCGGTTCCTCTCCTCCACGCCTTCCACACTGCTGGCCGACTGACACACGACGGCTGCTTCAGGCGCGGATGCTGCCCGGCGGCCAGGTGCGGCTTCCCTTCACAAGGACGTCGTCTGTCTATCGTGGGTGGCGTAGGACAGCGCGCCCAATTGGCTTGAACGACGCTCAAGTGACACTGCGACGTATCTTCACCCCCCCACCGCGACGCCACGTTGGCTTCCACCGCCTGCGCTACGGATCCTGTCGCACAAGCCCCCATTGCGCATGAGAACAGCCCGCGAATGCCCCATCCCTGCTTTCGTTGTGTACGTGTCGTGCCCGTGCGGCCTTCTCGGTGGCCGACTGCTCGCGGGAGCCGTTCAGCGCACGCCGGTGCCGCGCACTGTCTCTCTGAGACGTCACTTTCGCTGGTCGCTTGCTGCAACCCGACGCCCGCGCCGGCCGTGCTCGTCGCCGCTGCCACGCGTCGCCCGATCCGGCATCCTTGCCGCCCTCGTGAGCTGTTCTTTCTAATTGTCGCTGGCTGCCGCGCGTTGCCCGCGCCCGCCGTGCTCGCCGCCCCGCCACCCGCCGCCGGCGCCCGCCGTGCTCGCCGCCCCTCAACCTCTTTGGGCTTGCTTGCTGCTGGCCGCTACGGCGCCGTGGTACATCGTCAACGCCGGCGGTGCTCGACGCCCGCGTGAGCTGCTCTTCTGACTAGTCGCTGGCTGCCATCCGTCGCTTGCGCCAGCATCCTTGCCGCCACTGCAACATCACCATACCGGCGTGCGCCGACACCTCTAAGCGCCCGTCAGTATTCCCAGGCGCCTGTTCGTCCATGCCGCCTGCTGACGCGTTGCTGACCGTCTGCGTCGTCATCTACTGGTGTCCTGCGCGTTAAGGCCGAGCTGGTGATGACGGTGGCGCGGCTGGTCAACGCCGCGCTGCTGTTCAAGGCCGTTCTTCTTGTGCAAGCAGCGCGGGTTGACGACCCTTCCCTGTCGATCTGTGCCGCTCGCTAGAAGAAGCGGTCGCTCCTTGCTGGTCGCTGCGGGCAACACACTTTGGAGCGCCCCTACGCTGGTTGTCAACGAGCTCGTCCTCGACAAGTCGGCCTTTGTTGAGCGCCCCTGAAGTTACGCCTCATCATTGCCCGTTGGCATCACGCTTCTGCTGGTTCACCACTCCTCTCTTATCGAGAGCATCTCCGCTGGGCGCCCTCTTTCTCGCAGCTATGCGCGAAAGTGGTTCGGCAGCTGTCCTGCTGGCAGCAGGTGACGCTGAAGGCATTGCAGAGGATGCATTGCCGGAGAAGGACGACGTTGTCGATGACGACGATACGGATCATGCAGCTTTATCGAGTGCTGTGCCGTCTTCTCAGCCGGCCCGGATGGGTCGCATTTGTTGGAGACTTTCGTCGGTTGCGGGTCGGGGGCGGTGGATAATGGCGGGCCCTGTGCACGACCTGGACGACGTCGACCCGCTGGCGTTTACTACGGCTGTCGCCGTCGAGGGACTTCCAAAGCTCTCGTCTCGTGAAGTGTACGCAAGAGCAGTGCCCCTGCTGGTGACGAAGCACATGTATCGGTCAACGGCAGCGGTGCACGCGTCGGTCGAGCATGTGCGTACCGAATATGACAGCTCATCTGCGACCTTCGAGGAGCCATCTTGGCAGGTGGACATGAGTAATGGGCTGCCGTTCAGACGCATCCTGGATGAAGCGATTGCCTGCATGAAGCAAGGCAGGGTCAAGGACGGTCTCATCAAGTTCATCTCTTTGGAGCCCCTGGCGTCCCATCCGTGGCGCGCGTACAAGCTTCGACTGTTGGGCAAGCGCGGAGAACGCAGAGGCGCTGTTTCGTACCGCCGCACTTTGTCGCGGAAGACGGACGAGGGTGAGCGCCGCTTGCTGCGAGCGGCGAACGGCGCCGCGTTGTCTTCTGTCAGGCTAGCTTCGACATACAATGTTCCGTCAGCGGCAAGCAAGGCACAAGGGAAGCGGCAGACCAAGAAACGCGCTTTGCGGGACGTCGGTTCACCGGACGTCATCCCTGCACGACGCCAGCTGATTGGAATGAAGCGGCGGGTGTTCGAGAGGTGCAGTGGCGTCGGTCACTCGATGCTCACGCTCGACGGGGACGGTGCTGTTGTACATTGGAAGTACGTGCGCGGCTCGGGTTTGTCAGGTGTACGGCTCTACGAAGCGCCGAAAGGGAATTTCAAGCGCTTGGCATGCCACAGCCACAAGCAGCGCTAGGACGCGGCTGGCTGGGCCAGAGCTTCTTATGGAAGCTCTGTGTCCGCAGCTGCCGCAGCTGACGAGTCCGGAGACGCTATCTTGACGGGGGATGAGGACGCGATGCCGAGCCCTTCAGAGCGTCCGCTCAGCATGGCAGATCTAACCATTCAGAGAAGTTCTACCTTGAAGGACGCGGACGGCACGGGTGCGGAGACCATAGTTGCTGTGGAGTTCGACATCGTTGCGGCAATGGCGGCATCTATCGCGCTGCGGACGAAGCGCTGCAACGCTGACGACGTCTCGACAACCGGTACGGCGTGGTCCATCACTGCGGACGGCGGCCCCATACGGCGGAGTGCTCTCACTCAGTTTAGTCTCACGCTCTCGGCTCCTCGGCTTGTCGCCGGCCGAGCCGCAATGGTCCCCATGCTGTACATTTGTGCGGAGGGGCCTCATGTGCACTCTGCGTGAGCAAGTTTTGCAAGACGAGGGTAAACGACGTCGCCCGCGCACAGGCCGTAACGGAGTTGCAGGCTTTGGCTGATGATGCCTCGGAATGCACGACCCGTAACCACTTTCCGTCGGAACTGCAAGTCTACACGGAGCGTATCGAGGTGTGTGCATGCTGATCCAAAGACCTCGGCTTGTCGCAGGTCGCGGACCTTACCAAGGCCGTCGACCGGGCCCAGATGACGGGACTCATTTCTACGGAAGCGCACGACGAGGAAGAGGACTCGTCGGGGACGTCGATTGTGTTGCCGTCGACGCTCGTGCATGACAAGAAGGCGATGGAGGAAGATGTCCCTAGACAACCATGGTTGAGCAAGGACCGGAAAGTGGCTCGCGCTCTAGCTCAACGTCTTCGCACTCTCCATGTTTGCGTGTGCGGCGCGGCATGGTGAGTAAGCTCCGAACCGCTCGTCGTTCGACTGCGAGCTGCTCATCTCCGAGCGGCTCAGGAAGGCTCTCCCCTGGCGGACGGCGATGACGATGCGGAAGACTGCACTCCCGTTGGTGGTGACGCGGGCTCGAAGGCACCAACGCGCGCTTTGGCTAACAACATCGTCTTGCCTAGGACTACGGGGGAGACTTCCGGCCTGATGCTTGATGACACGCGCTTCCTGCTGATGCAGCACTCAGCAGAGTGTGTGCAGGACGGTGGCCGCAACGGTAACGGATGGTGTGCGCAGGCGGATGCGGAATCTCAGGCCGACGACGGCGGTGCTGAAGATGACGCTGAGGAAGGTGACCTCCCGGACGGAGCAGACGACAGGTGCGACCGTGGTGAAGACGCTGGAGACGACGGCACTGACGTGGCGGAGCCACTCGCTGGTGGCATCAGCATTGGCGACGTGACATTCCTGGCGATGGGTGTCTTTCGCGACTCAGTGTTGCGCCCTTTTTGCGCCGCCTGTCGACATGTTGAGGGGTGTGCTAGACGGGGTCTATGGGCATCCTGTCGACGGCGGAGGCGCGTCGACCAAGGCCTATCGAGACCGGGTCGCTGAGGAAGATGCGCTATTGCGCGTTTTCCTCGGGCGCATGCAGGCAAGGGCGTTTAAGACTTAGGCACAGGCTCAGGGTGTGCACCTGTCGGCCATGACGGAGGCGGTGCAGAGTGTCATTCGAATGCTGGACAATTTGCGAGTGACTCTTCCGGGCGCTGACGTGTCTATCCTTTGACTGGTCACGGGATAAGGGCGTTGATGAGCCATGGCACTTGCTACGCGTTTGTTGTTTTTTGTTCGCGGTGCGCAGGCCTTGAACCATGAGTAAGCACCACATGCGGCTTCCACACTGCACCGTGTGCGGGGTATGTGCAATCTGCACACTGCTCGAGAATATGTGTCTTTGTCCTGGGTACAGGGAACCAACGAGAACCGTCCACTCCGCGTTCCAGCGAGTGGTCATCACTTGTCGCTGCCGAACTCCCAACAAATCAGCGTGTCAGATGGCGCACGCGCTGCGCTCCCTGTACACAGCCAACGGTATTTATTCCGCCTCCACCCAAACACGACCACGCGCACCCACCGTGCCGCGCGGGCCCAGGATTTTTGCCACAGCACGGCCAGCACAACCCGCCACGTCACTGCCCAAGTCTGCCAGCTCCACGCGGCCGACGCAGTCCGCTGACCCACCCACTGCGCCACTGCGCACGACCACCAGCTCCTTGCGGCCGACACCGTCTGGTGCCCCACCCGCTGCGCAACCGCTAAAGACCACCAGCTCCACGCGGCCGACACCGTCCGCTGCACCGCCGCCAACGCCGACCCCCACCTGCAGACGGGCCGCACCAATCACCCCACCGCTCGACGAGAATCTCCAGACGTGCTGCCCCACCTGAAACATTGCGTACCCACTACTGTCGTTACGCTAATCTGTGCACATTGAGTGGAGGAGAGGCATGCCCAGGTTGTGCGCTCGACTGAAACACATTCTGCACAAGCATGGTGGAGCCACTGCTCGGCACAATTTTGTAGTGTAATGGGCCCCTGTCACGTATTCCATGTTGACATCAAAAATGAAAGCTCCCTCGAATCCCTGGGAATATATTTCGTACGTACTTCCTCTCACGACCACAATGTTCCATATCGCATGCATCCTTCATGCGCTGTTGTGTAATTTGAATTGAAAATCTAAACATTGGGGGAGACATGCCACGACGACGACGACCGCTGCCCCAGCGGACGCACCGTCGCTCCAGCGGACGCACCGCCGTCGGCAGTGGTCGACGTGGCGCCCATCCTCGTCGCGGGCGGCAGTGTCCACCCTCTTTTGGTCACCATTGATCTACATACGGAACAACGCCACGAGAGGCGTCAGGTAGCCACGTGCGAGCATGGCAAGCTCAGCAGCCCCGGAAACGTGCCCAGGCGCAGTGGCCCCTGGTACGTGTCCACGCGCATTCAGAGTACCCATTTTTTCGTTTCTTTATTGTCATTTTTGATTGCGCGGGAGCGGGAGCGCGCTCTTCGCTGATATCGAGAACACTGGCTAACGAACTCACCCTGTGCATGGTTGACTCTTCACAATGGATGGTTTTGCTTTTTCGACCCACAGACGCCGGCAGCTCTGTCGTTGACGACCCCACGCGCGCCCCGGAAGATATCTGTGCCCCAGAGCCTGTTTCCCCCCGGGCGGCTCCCGCGGCGGCGAAATGCGGTGCGTGTGGGTACCAAAAGACTTTGGAGGCTGGCAAGACGCACTACTGGTCAATTTGCAAGCTCGTGGTGGACCGCATGCAGTGCCCTGCTGCACTGCCGGTCGGCCACAAGTTTTATACTGGGGCCGGTTGCGGGAACGGCA
Organism: Pyropia yezoensis; assembly: GCA_009829735.1. Taxonomy (NCBI): domain Eukaryota; phylum Rhodophyta; class Bangiophyceae; order Bangiales; family Bangiaceae; genus Pyropia; species Pyropia yezoensis. The sequence continues at coordinate 22,590,108 of CM020618.1, forward strand.
ATTGCCCTTGCAAGAGGCCGTACGTTATTCCGATACAATCAGCGGTGGAGGGCATCCGGACGGGAGGGAGGCAGCTTCTCCGTGTGGGAATGCTTTGAGACGTATTCTGACACTCTCTTTGGCAAGCCCCTTCAGCTTTTCTCGTGCTTTTCTCTGGTTGTTTTTTCCGAATTTTTTCCAGGTGCAAGAAGTGCCACAAGCCAGGGCACAACCCGCAAACGATCGCGCTGGACCCCCAGCTTTTCGACCACAAAGTCACGGCGGGGGGCGTCACGTTCAACAAACAGGCTCGCAAAACGATGTCTGGACGTTTCTACGTCTGTGACGCATCGGGCGATACGTTTTATGAGTCAGAGGCTCGGCGGGCCCGCGACGAGTACGCGTCGATTGACGTCACTCGAGAGGTGAGGGCGGCGCGGCGCCGATCCCTGCTCGCCAATTTTGTGGCGTCGGCCACACCGGTGGGGACTGCCATCTCCACCCTACAGGCCATTGAGTCGCCGACGTCGGCTGTCGCTCCTGAGAATGCTGCCGCTTCTCTCGAGCAGGCGCGGTGCGCCGACAGTGGCCTCAACGCGCTGGCCAGCGCTTATGGTGGGGCACTGTCGGCAGCTCTGGGGGGACCCAGTGGGGTCGCGTCGGACTGCGCCCCGGGGGCAGCGCTGGCGGTGCTGAACGGGCGCCAGGCAGCTGCTGAAAAGCAGGCTGCCTTGCGCCTCCGCACATCCATGGAGGCGCTGGAGGCGCCTGTGGGATCCGCTCGACTGTGCGTTGAGCTCACCCTATCGTCTTGTTTCACTCACCGAGAGGAGCCAGCATTCTGCTCTGCATTTCCTCCCTAGGACTTTCCGGAGCTATGTTTTCCACGCAACATACTGCGCCGTTGTTTTCTTTGCGACCGGGATTGCGAGACCATATGCCGGGAGCTCTGTACTTTCCATCCGAAACTGACTTTTGTTGCATGTGCGCATCGGTTGGTTTCCCTGCAGCGGATTCTCTTGATATGAGCATATGGCCTTTCTTTGCACTCCAAACTACAGAACAAACTGGGCCTCCCCTCGCGCTAGCCTCGCAGGAGGAGTCATCCAGATAGACAAATTGGGTTCCCCGAGTGAGGAAGTGGCCCCGTGGAGGGCTCCGCTTCGGTTGTCCCCGGCCCAGGCCGCGGCGGCACTAACAGAGTTTGTTTTTGGGGACGAGGGGGGAGAGGAGCGTGCCTTATTTTTGAGCCGTGTGGAGGGTTCTGCGCGGGAGTACGGTGTGCGAGGGTCCACCCTGGGGGGCTCAGCGAGCATTGACACCCTGGTGGGTCAGTTGCTGTCCGGGTTTGACCCGGATGACAAGGTGCTTGCCTCTCATCAAGCCACTTGCCGTGACTGGGTTCTTCTTTGAGATAGGTGGGATATGTCATTTCTGTGCGCTGACGCTGGCGCTGATGACATGGGCTTTACGTTTTGCTGCTTCCCGCCCCACTCTTTGGAATAGAGAGACAAGCAGTGTGAGAAAAATAAGGTGCGGGACATTTAGTGACATCGGGCAGCCATGCACGGAGCTTTGTTGACATCACAACCCTGGGCGCGACAGGCACATTCAGGCCAAGTCTGCATCACGCTCCCATCTCACCGAGCCGGACTCATGTGCGTCAGCTTCTGCTGTGCAACTTTCCCCACCGTCAGCGCGCGTCGGCGCCTCCTAATTTTGGACGGTCGACCCAGAAGACAGGTACATCTACATCCCACGGATGACTGCCATCCACGACTCCCCTATCCACCCACAGTCGACCCCCGCTTCCTCAGCCAGCAACAATGGATAAAAGAAAAGAGAAAAACAGTGCATCAACTCCACGACAGAAGAACACCATGCCATTCGCCATGACAAATAAAGTCCCATGCCCACTCCACCTTCCGCCACACTTCTCCAAAGAACCTTCGGGCCCCCCCTCCCCCCCCCTCCTGTCCCTCCCCTGTCGACCGTCCCCCCCCCCCCCCCCCCCCATCTCGCGCACGGTGGCGTCCAGGCCAGCGCCCTCGTCGCCGCCTTTCCAACTCCTCCTCCCCAGCAAGGACCCTGTCCAGTCGCCACAACTCCCGCATCCCCCACCCACCCACACAACCCACTTCTCCCTGGACCAGGCAAGCACAGCCACGGGGAAAGCACAGGTGCAAGACGGAAAGAGAAGCGCCGGTTATTTCAGGCTAAGCAGCTAGGCTCGTCCCCATCTCCTCTCTCGGATTCTCGCCAGGCTTCTCAAACTCGACATCCCCCCCACCCACCCCCCCCCCCCCGCCCGCGCATCCCCTGTCCACCATACCCTCCCCCCCTCCCTCCCGCCAATTCCTCTCCTCGTCGACCCCTCCGCTATTGCGCTCTGATGAAGAAGCCGCCCTTGCACGTTTGCCGTCCGTTGTTCACTTCAGGGCGGTGCCAACTCAACCGGTAGGGCACGCAGCACACCTTCCAGAGGGGCTCCAGGGCCGGTGAGCTCCGGTAGGTGCCGCCACATCTCTCGCCGCGCTTCCCGGTAATGGCCTTGGATGGTGGCAAGGGGAATCGAAGCGAATGGTAGCACATGGAGAAGTCGGTGGGGAAGATCAGGATGATGGTACGCAATGTTGCGCGCCTCGCGTTTGTAGTCCGCAAAGGTGGGCTCCGCGGCAGACAGGTTAGGGCAGTAAGGAGGCAAGCGAAGCAAAAAGACACCATTCATAGTGAGGATCTCATCTGCTAACGCTGTGTGTACAGAGGCATTATCATACAGAAGCACACAGTCATCTGGCTGATCGGCCCACAAAGCCCCCGGCACATACGCGTTCATACGTGTGGCCAGGCTCGTGCAAAAAAGCGCCCAGTCAACGCCACCTTGAGCAGGCGGCACCTCGTTGACCGACAGCTCCAAAATTCCCCGAGAGTGAGAGATAGCGACAATAGAAGAAAACCGCTTGGTCGCCCTCGGATCAGGAGCCAGCGCCTCCAACGGAAAACCCACCTTGGCGCAGCCCCGAGGTCGCACCTTTGCATCACCCTTAATGTGGGTTTCATCGGCAACCACAATGCATCTGTCAGGGATGTGCCTCATCAGCCGGCAGTGGTCCACCATCTGCTCCAGGCACTGTTCGCTCGCCAGCCGCTCCACCTTCTTGACTGAATAGCCGATCTGCCGAAGCATCAGCCCCAGCGTCGTCACGCTCGTCGGCCAGCTGCGGTTCCAGTCGGGAAGCTCCTCCAGTCGTTGAAAGAGAGACGATAGTTCACGCAAAAAAATCTCAGGGTGGGCAGTCACGAGGCTGTTCAGCGCTCGGAGAAAGGTTGCGTTAAAGCGAGCGGAGTCCGCATGCTGATTCTGAATACAGTCATCATTCCATGGCGACCCGTTCCGCTCGAAATTCTCCCACCATTGATGGGCGGCTCTGAGGCTGCACCCGGCGTGGTTCACAATCGAATCCCAGCCCAGGCCGCGCTGGCGATTGCGCACGACCTGCCAGCGCACGGCGATAGGAAACATTGCCGAAAATAGACACGCCCCACGCCCCTCAGTGCGACCCTCCCCCCCCCCTCCCCTCAGGGTGCGATCAACGGAATCCGCGCGTGCCGAGGCCCCGCCCCGACCACCCGAGGCTCCGCGCGCCCCAAGCCGAAAAAGACGTCCACGTCGTCGCGGCCACCACGCGAGTGGCACACCCCCCAGATGGTGTCTCCTCGACGGTGAGGATCGGCCGCATGGACACCGTGTGTCGCGTCGGCCTTGGTGGGACGCACCACGCCCAGTGCCCACCACCACTGTGCTCCGGCGGCCTCTGCCGGTCACTCACTGGTCGAAGAGCCATGCAAGACGCTGATCGCGAGCGATGGTTGGTTGACAATCTGTGCGCTCACACAGCGGGCGGAACACCCTCTCAGCCGCAACAGTACAATTCTTGTCAGATACGAACGCAGCCGCGCCGCGTCGCGGCTTCCTATTGGACAGTTCCGATATTGGTGGTAAATTAGAGACAACCAGCCGGAACAGTAAGTACATTTGTGCTTGCGCGGCAGTTGTGCGACCACCAAACCACCGCACCCCTGCCAATGCTCCCCCGATTGTGGTTGCCGCCACTGCTGCCATCCGAGGTGGCGGTGCCGGATTGTCTCGCGCTACCATCGCCAGCGAATGGGCCGGGGGAGTGGCTGAGCGACACTGGACTGAGGCAGTCTGTGGTGGCGGATTCGCTGTGGGCCTCAACGAGGCGGTCGGGTGGAGGTCGGGTCATGGGGCTCGCGGAACTCCTCGGAGGCGGCCGGCGGCAGCCGTAATGCAGGAAATCTGGGGCGACCACGACGTTGGCAGGGGATCGGGAGCGTCAGTGGCTCAGGCCTGTCCACACAAATTTGATGGCGGACGTGCGCGGCGGCCGATGAAAAATCTCATGCAATCCAGTTTGGTGCAGTGAGAGTTGTGCCAGCGATGGCACGAGCCTCCCGGACGGCGTCCCGGGGGTGTGCCAACAGAATCAGATTTGCGTCGGTGGTAAATCTGCCGAAACGCTGGCAGGCCCTGAGCCGTCGGCCGTCATGAATGAGAGTCTCGACATTTGGTTGTGCATAGTTACGATTTTTTGTCACTTGAGCTCATTCCATCCGCATCGAACCGACTCGAAGCACTGCTTCGGAGCAGGTTTTTTGTGTGCATGGGCCTCGAATGCAACCAAGTGGCCTGCTCTGTTGCGAGGGGGGCCATCTCAGCCGCAGATGCCACCGCGTTTGACACAGCGTCGGAAAGGGTCCCCAGTCGAGCGTGATGCAGGCGCTCCTTTGTGATCAGACCGACATTTTCTTGCCCTCAAAACGCCCGCGGCTGCGTGCCGGAACCAGATCTGGTAAAGTCATCTCACACAGGGGCCTTCAGAATTGTGATGTAAAAACGGGTCTTGTTTCTGTGCTGCTGATAGTATCAAGAGGACCAATCAGAAGCCTGCAGACAAGGGCTGCAGCACTCATTCCGAGTTCAAATCTGCCATGCATGCGTTCCTTTTCGACGGATCCCGTTCATCTCCGGCATGTGCACACGTGTTGCGTCACCCGCACAATCCAAACATGTGCTCTTTTTAGCGTAAGCACAGTAACGCACTGCATCGTGTGCCCCTTTACTCACCATCTGGTCTGGCGGCACGCAATCCGTCCAAGTGCAGCGCAGGGAACGTAGAGCCCCATCTCGACGACGGAGCGGTCCTCCGGCTTGACGGCTGAAATGATGCGTAGAGAAAAAAGTGCACCGTACGCACTCTCTGAGTGGGGGCTTTCGCGGGCCACACGCTTTCGCACGCGACGTGTGGGCCCAAATTCTCTTCGCGCACGACTTGGGGTTTGACATCACTGCGCCGGTGAGCCCGCCCCGCGGCGGGGGGGGTAGGCTAGGTAGCAGCTGTTGGCAGGCTAGACAGCGGCGCGCCCCCACGTCTGTCTGCCTGCCCGCCCACCACCCCCGCCCGCCGCCCGCCCGCCCTTCCCAGAGGACCCCCCACCCCGGCCGCCGCCCCCGCGGCGCTACACCTTCCCACTTCCCGTCCCCGCACCCGTCCCTCCCCGCCAAGCCGCCGCCCCCCTTCCCTCTCCCCCCCCGACCTCCCCACTGCCCCCCTCTCGACCACAACTGCCACCGCCACCGCCACCGCCACCTCCATGGCCACCGCCACCGTCACCGTCACCACCGCCACCGCCACCGTCACCGCTGACGCCACGCCCTCTGCCACCGCCGCCGCAGCCGCCGCCGCCGCGCCGGCTCATGTCGTCCAGCAGTGGCGGCGGCGGCAGCGGCGGGGGCTCCCCCCGCCGCCGCTCCCGCCCCGCCCCCGCCGCCGCCGCCGCCGCCGCCGCCGATGGCCCGTCGGATGAGGAGGAGGACCGCGCCGCCACCGCCGAGGCCGCCGCCTGCCGCCGTGGCCCCCGCGGGCGGGCGCGTGCCGCCCCGGCGGCGGCCGCCGCTGCCGCCGCTGCCGCCGCCGCCGCCGCCGCCGCGCTTGCCGCCGCCACCGACGCTGCCGAAGCGGCGGCTATTGCCGACGCGGCCGAAGCGGCCGACGCGGCCGCCGCTGCCGCCGCCGCCGCTGCCGCTGCCGCTGTGAGGCCCCCGCGGGGGGGGCGCCGTCGTCGCCGCCGCCGCCGCCGCCGCCGCCGACGAGGACCCCCTCGCCGCCCTGCCCCGGTGACGGCGCGTCGGCGACGACACCGACCCCCCCCGTGAGGCTGGTCACACCGCCCACCGCGCGGCGGACGCTGGGGCGGGCGCCGCCGTCCCCAGAGTCGAGTAGCCCCGCGGGCGGTGGCGCGGGGCGGGGGGGGGGGGGCGCCCAGCCCGACGGCGGCGCCGCGGGGGGGGGCGCCGTCGGCGTCCGCGCCAGCCACCACACCGACCGCAGGGGTCGTGGCTGGTGGCCGGCCGTCGGGCAGGCGGGGGGTGTTGCCACCGCCGCCGCCGCTGCTGCCAACGCCGCGGGTGGCGGTGGCTGGGGTGGCGGCGGCGGCGGTGGCGGCGGCGGCGGCGGTGGCGGCAGCGGCAGCGGCGCGGCAACGAAAGCGTCGAGGGCGGCTGTGGGGGCAAGGCTTCTGCGCCGCTCCCCCTGCGTGCGGTGAGGGACCCCACGGCTGTCCGTGGGCGCATTATCATTGCCTGCTTGCCGTAGTCGGCGCACGGCCACCATCGGGACGACGGGCTTCCCACCCATGGCCGCTGCCACCACCCTCACCGTGTGGCGTCAACAACCGCGGCCGCTGCCGTGGTGCCGGCGGCGGTGGCGGCAGCGGCGACAGCAGCGGAGGCCGTGGCCGCTGCTGCAGCGGGACGACCGGCACGACAGGCATCCCTCCCATCACCGCTGCCACCGCCGCCACTGCTGTCCGGCGTCAACACCGGTGGCCGCAGCGGTGGCGGCGGTGGAGGCGGCGGCGGCACCGGCAGCTGCGGCGTTGGCGGTGGCGACGGCGGTCGCGGCAGCGACGGCGGCAATGCTCGCGGCGGTGGTGGCGGTTTGGCGTCTGCGCCGTCCTCTCTGCGTGCCGTTAGGATCCGCACCTCCCGCGGCGGGCGCATCAACGTCGTCCGCTGGACGACTTCGGCGGCACCGCTACTGCTGGCGTGTCACGCATGCCAACCGCCACCTTCGCTACCACTGCCGTACCTCCGCCACTGTCGCACAGGGCTGCGGCCACCGCTCACGAATGTCGATGCGACGGCGGCGGTGATGGTGGCTGCCGCCGCGAATCGCGACGTCCCCTGCCGGCGGCCACGCCCAGTTCCGGGGCTTGTGTGTCAACGTCTGGCGGCTGCGCCTATGCGGCGGCGGCATCCTGCGCGGGGGTGCGCGCTGCGGCAGCGGCGTCATGCGCGGGGGCGCCAGCCGCGGCAGCGGCGTCAACATCGGTGGCGGAGTCGGCGGCGACAGCGACGGCGGCGGCGGTGGTGCCTAGGCGTCTGCGCTGCCCCCTCCGCGAGGCTGCAGGGGTCACCACTGCCCGCTGCGATCGCATCGGCCCCGTCCGCCTGACGAGTCTGCGAAACTACTATCGTGGCACCTCGGGCGTCCCACCCACCACCCCTGCCACCGCCGCCGTCGTACCGCATTTTTAATGCCGCGCACAAAGGTTCGGGAGGCGGTAGCAGCGGTGGTGGTGACGGCCGCCGCCGCTCCCAATGCCCTCTGGCGGCTCCTCCAGGCCCAGAATGTCTGCGTCGACGGCTGGCGGGTGGGCCGCCGCGCCATGGGCATCGCGCGCGGGGGCACCCGCCGCGGCCGCGGCGTCATCATTAGTGTCTGAGGCGGTGGCGGCAGCGACGGCGACGGCGGCGGCGCCTAGGAGTCTGCTCTGGCCTCCTTGCGGAAGTTACGGCTGTGGTGTCTCTTGCGCTTGTGGGGGTGAACGCAGTAGAAACATATCCGACGCCAACCGCTCGCCGACTACCCGCACCTCATGCCCGAGCACCGCCGTGCTGACGACCATGATTCGTGGAGACGGCGAGGACAACATCCCGTCCGCCTGACCCTCCACGGGCGACACGCGGCGGTATTTTTGGATTCATCAACCGTCACCACAGCGCACCCACCCCGCGCGTTCCCAACGGCGAGGACGATCCCCCGCGCATGTCGTTCGTTGCCAAAAGCCCCGCAAGCCCAACCGCCCACAGCTTGCCAATTTCACTTCTCCCCCCCTCACTCTCATGCCGCCACTTCCCCCCCCCCCCACAGCGCCTGAATCCCCTGCTAAGTAGCACCACCACCACGACCACCACTACAATACACCCCTCGCCCTCCCCTCCACAGACGAGGCACGAGAAAAGCTCATCGCTTGAAGGGGATGGCGGTCGTGCGCCAAGGTGGTCGTGCCGGTGCAGATACGAAACGCTTTAGTGTCTATTCTACTGCACATTCGCCTCAAATGAGGCGGCCTCGAGCCTCAAATGAGGCGGCCTCGAGCCTCAAATGAGGCTCCCCCCGGATCACCGGAAATCGCCGATTTTGACACGTCTGACAAAAAAGAAGCTGTCGGTACCCGCCCCAGACAGCTTCCGCTCCGCCTGCAGCCCCCCCTGGCCACCTCCCTCTGCTTCTCTCCCGCTGGGGACACTCCCCGCCCCCTCCCCTTCCCTTTGTGCGGCGGGGACTGGCTGTGACGGGGGCGGCGGGGGCGGGGGCGGCAGCGGCGGCGGTGGGAACGACGGATCCGGCATACCACCCGTCGACCGCGGACGGGAAAATGCGCCCCGGCCGTGCCGGTTTGCCAGGCAGATGGGCCTAACCCCCCCTACCTCTAAGCCCCAACTCCCAAGCCCCCATCCCACCATCAGGGCAAGAACGTGGATAGGCGACAATTTTTCGTTGTTCTGAGCTCTTTGAAGTAGCATTTCCAACGTGAGATGCCGCTCCCGCTACGCCTCGGTCACGAGCTTCCCGCGGGGTAGGTCATGAGCTTCCCGTGGGGTAGCCCACGCCGCGACACCCGCCACGGACGGGCATCCAGAGCCACCTTTGCCTACAGCACGGTACACTTGCAAGGGCACCACGGCCAGAAGCCTCCGAAGCGTCCGCTGCTGCGGCAGGATTACTGCCGCCGACACAACCGCCACTGCGACCTCTCCGTCTGTGACTCCATAGAACTGTCGTTTGTGTGCAGTTCTTTTCATTTTCTTCTTTCTTTCTTTGCTAAGATGGTGGAGGGGGAGAGGTGGGGGGAAGGTGCATTCTTGCATGTGGTGTGTCTCGTCAGTCCCGGTTCGGGCACATGAGCTTCCGCGGGCAGAAAGAGGAGGGCCGCGTGCGAGTGGGAGGAGGTTTGGGGGTCTAGGCGTGAGGGGCGCGTAGGGAGGTTCGCGACGGCTTCTGACCCCGCTCGCTTCCTTGTCAATGTGGGGCAGGGGGATTGGAGATGGGGCTCTGCGTTGGTGAGCCCCGCTGGTGGCTGTGTGAGTCCGACCTGCCTGCCTCTCACGCGCCACCATGCCACCGTGGCCGGCCAAGTGCGCGCTCGCACCAAAACGCCCTCCCCGGACCGCATCATCGACGTTCGAGCCGTAGGGGAGATGAGGTACGGGGGTTGAAGGAGGTCTTGGGAGCGGGAGCTGTGCTGGTGGGGGCAGCGGGGGGGGGGAAAGGAGTGGTTGGCTCAAAGGCGGAGGGGCTAGATGAAGGAAGAGTAGGGGGGGGGGGTCTGCAGTAGGCCAGCGTGTCCTGCGGGCCAACACCATACGCTGGGTATGCAGCAATGGCGAGGGGGAGGAGGGCTTCTACACAGACTGCCTGCAGCGGGTGGGGAGGAGGGGGTAGAAGGTGGCCAGTGGCTGGCGATGCCCCCGGCTGTTGTTTCGAGAGGCTGTAGTCGGGCCTCTGGCCACGGGAGACTGCTGCAGGGACCTTCTCCTCGACGGCGCGTGGTGTGCGAAGTCACGAACGGCGCGACGCGGCGCAGGGTGCAGCAGGTCGGGCTCTCAGACCGTGCAAGTATCTCAACGGCCAAATTCCAATGATGCATCGACAAATGATTTCAGTGAAATAATTTGATTGGCACGGGCGGCAGCGGGCTCGAGGCACGGGGGATGCCCTCCACAATGAGGGTACCACCCGTGCGTCGTCCTCTCCACCTCTGGGCTCTGACACGCTCGCGTGTCCTCACCCCCCCGACGCCAACCCCGCGCCTGAGCTGCCTGAGCCAGTCCACCTATCCACCACAACCCCCCCCCCCCTCCCCCCCCGGCCTCCGCCGGCGCGGGCCAGTCATCATGACTTGTGGGATCTGTGGACTCGTTGGGCCGCCCGCCCACGACGCGCGTCGGTGTCCGCTGTCGGAGCGGCTTTGCCGGCACTCGTTGCCGATCGACCACGAGTTCTTCCTTGCATCACGTTGCATGACGCATAACTGCGTATGCAAGAAGGTCTGCACCACCTGTTACGCAGTTGGACACCAGACGCAGACGCAGTCCTTCGTCGCTGACCGCTGGCGGATGGGCGATGGAGGGGCGATCACTCGCAAGACTCCTCGTCGCGGTGTCGAAGTACAAGATTTTGCGTGCCCTATGATGACGGTCGGTCTCATGGATATCCTCATCCAAGGCGCCAAAACATCCGCAACCAACAGTGCGGTTCGGCGGGCAGAGATGGACGCCGCCGCCGTCCGACTTCGTCAGAACTCGCTTCAACCCGGGCTGGGCGATCTCAAGGACGTCGTCGTCGTCCTCGAGGCGCATGGCGGCCCGGCGGCCCTGTTGGATGGGCCCAATAAACCTGCCTTTGATGCTCTGACCGCCGGGATCGATGACGGCGCCGTCACCCCGAATCTTCGGGCGGCGGCGGCGATGGAGGACCAGACGGGGCTGGAAACCGTTGAGACCTTCGTTGGGGGTGCCATGTCGGCGGCGCTGTCAAATGAAGAGGGTGAGCCGTCGCCGCGTCCCAGTCGGATCCAGGACAACGAGGCGGCCATAGCCCAGCAGCGGACGCGAGCGGGAATGCCCTCTCAAGCGGCATCTCGAAAGGAAGGCCTTGCAGCCACCCGTACGCCTCGGCCCGTCTCTGCCTCGCCAGGGCCCCAGCCGTTGCGGCGGTCGCGAGCCATCTTGCGGTCTCTTGGACACAAGGTGGATGGGCCCGTCGAGCCCGTCGAGGAGCTTACGCCTAGTGCATGGCCCGCGGGTACGCGTGAGGCTTTCTGCTCTCCGCTTCCCCGCTTTTTTAGCGCGTCATTTTCACGCCTGTCGCCCATTCTGGTTGCCCACCGCGTGTCTCTCTCTTTGTTTTGCGCGTCTGACCTCGAGGGTGCGGATGGGCGCTTGACGGCGTTTTTTGTCGGGGGTGCGACTCGCTTGCGTGCGTGGGTTTGTTTCGTTGTCGGGCAGTGTTTCTGCAGCTCAGGTGCCCGACTGGTTATGCTGCGACATCCCTTCGGATGAGCAGCCGTCGATGCTGCCCAGCGTTGCGGCGGCTGTCCAGAAGGTGCATGCTGTGGCGAGTAGGGCGGCAGCGTCGTCTGTGTAGCTTGGTTTTTTTATTTTACGCTCATGCTCATTGGTCGCCTGCACGACATCTTCTGGAGTTGTTGACTTGTTATCTTCTTCTTGGTGTGTCAGACAAAATGCATTTGATGTATTACTTCCACTCATCATAAGCACATGATGTGCGTTCGCGCAGTCCCAGGCGGCGCGGTCGTCGCGGGCCGCAAGCTCGCGCATCGTCGCCCGTGACTGCTGCGCCAGCGGGTCCCCCCAGTAGAGCCCTAGCGGCGGCGGCGGTGGCCGCGACGGCGACGGCAGCGGACGCGGAGGCGACAGTGAAGGTGGCCACGGCGGCGGCGGGCTCGACGTGACCGCCTACGTCGCCCCTCCGGCCATCCTCGTCAACGGGGCTGTTGCTGACGCGGCAGCGACGGCGACGGGCTGGACGGCGCCCCCCCGGTCGCCCCTCCGGCATCTCCAGCAATGCAACGGGCTGGTTGTCGACGCGGCTGCGGCGGCCGCGGCAGCGGCCGCCGCCTCTCTCGCTCGCGCAAGCGCCTGGCGCGAAGGGGGGAGTCGGGGGGGAAGAAGGGAGGGAGAAGGAGAACGGGAGAGGTGGTTCAGGGAGAGAGTAAGAAAGAAAAGGAGACGGGAGCGCTCGACGCAATAGCACCCCGGGGGGTCCGCGTAAAAAGGACGGGAGGCACCCCCACCACAGGGTGTGTAGGTACACGCGCATGCTCACGCTGAGGATTTGCGCCTCTCCATTCGCATACACCTGCGCGCACGGCACACAAGCAAGCTGCCGCCGACGACGCGGGCAGGAGGGGAGGGGGGGCGGCGCGGTGGCGGGGGGAAGGGGGGTGGTGGCGGGAGCTGGGGAGAGGGGAGGGGGCAGATGGAGGGGGAGAGGGAGGAGGGGGAGGGTTGGGGAGGCATGCCGCACGGTAGATGCAGTTTGTTTCGCGCTGTACCCGCCGGGGGTGCCATCCTCCCAGTCGTCCGACGGGCGCGGGGGCCACCGCTCGCGCCAACGGCGCTACGACTGTATGTACCCCTGCAGGTCCTCTCCCCAGCCTCCCTCTCCCCTCTTCCGCTTTGCAGCCAGCCAGTACAAGAGGCGCGAGAGGCCGCAGCCGCCGCTGGCGTGCCCCCCTGCCGCCCCTTCCCCGTCATGTCGCAGGCGGGCGCGGCAGGTGGGGACGAACTGAGATGCTGCGGGGCAAAGAAGGCTTGTGGTGCCGAATCGGACGCTCCGTGGCACGACTGTCATACATTGGTGGGCGCGGGCCGCGCGTCATGAGGGGGTGACGACACAACGCTATACATATGGGGCGTGGGCCTGGCTCATGCAGCTGGCACAGCAGTGAACAGCCTGCCCAATTACCGGCAGCCACAACCTGCTGCAGCCCGCTGCACCCGTGCCCGTCACCCAATTTATGCCCTCGACCGCAAGGTGGCAGGTACGGGCTGGACGGTCGCCTCTTACCGCTCGCACTGCCGCGGCGAGAGCTGCAACGGCACGGCGACGACGGTCCTCAACAATGTCGTCCCTCGCCCCATCCACTGACGGGCTTGCACCTCTCCGAGCGTCGGCGAGGCGGGCAACCTCCGTGGCATCATGTGCCTCGGCCACGATGGCAGAGACGGCGGCGGCCCTGTCAGGTTCCTTCGCGGGGTGGCAGTAGGGGAGGCGGGGACGGCGGGGGTAGGAAAGAGAAAGAATATGCAAAGCAGCGGCACGAAAAAAAAAAAGCGAAGCAGGGCCACGGCACGCGGTGCCGGCGGCGGTCAGCAGCCACCCCGGCAGTCGCCCCAGTGCCTCCGCACGAGAGGGGAGCGCAGCGGGACGCCCACTCGCAGGGCCGCCACCACAGGCTGGGGCCATTCAATTCGAGGCCCACCACAAGAACACCACCCCCTCCACCCCATCCCCGACGCGCGCTCCCTACACGCAACCCAACATACCCACGGGGAGCTCATGCGGCAACGCGAGCCGCAATGAACGGCACACGTCGACGAGCACGGCGGCCCAGTAGGCGTTGAGCGCGTCCTCAATCATCACCTGGGACACAGCCGAAAGAGCGGCCGGCCTGCCACCGCCACCACCCCCACGGCCACGCTTGCCGCTGCTGCCGCCACCGTCGCTGCCCAGAAGCGCAGCCATCTCATTTTAAGACAGGCTACCGCCGCCGCTCCCGCTGTCGCCGCTCACACCTTCGCCGCGCCCCGACCGTGGCAGGCCGCGGCCGATATGGAGCAACGACCGTGACCCCGCACGGGAAGCCCCGCCACAGCTGAAGGCGCGTCCTCGGCCTAGTTTTGGTTACTATTGACGGTGCCGCGTGCCAGGGCCGTGCATGAGACAAGATCCGTGACTGTCCAGTCCGCTTCCGCGGGAAGTATTTGGGACGAATGGAATCTTGCAAATGTGGTCGCCGTCGTTTTGTTTCGCGTATTCCTGGGTAATTTGGATCGAGCGCCCGGCCGGGTACAGAGATGGTTGTGTCATCTGACATCCTGAGAGAGGGAGGTCACGGCCCTTGGCTTTCCTTCTGTTGACGACCACGCCGCGCATCGGCTGTTGCGTGTGCTGTGGTTCTGCTACGCCTTGAACAAGCAGGGTCGTCGTAGAAGGCAGATCCTGAATAGAACAGCCATCACTGACTACCTGAACGCCAAAGAAAACAAACCCCTCATATCACGCTTCCGTATCGGTCCCCGCGCCTGGGGGAACAGAAGATGACGCCGTCTGAGTGCCCCGCAGCTCATATCCATGGTAAGAGCAGGTACAGAACACAATTTGAGTGCTAAAAAATGAGTGAACTGGACGATGAAACACTCAATTCGATAATAGCATAAATTCTGAGGAGTTAAGTCCCGTGTGACAAACATAATACCTTTCAAGGTGGGTTCTAGCGCGCATGGCACAGTGTGACACTCTCAGTACGCGGCGACTCTTGTCGGTTTGACACAGATGGCACTGGGCTCATCTCATTGTGTTCTCGAAGTCAGGCAGAGATAGCACGTATGCAACTCGGGGGCCACGCCCTGCTGTCCTTTGACAGAAATTGGTGCGCATCACGTGTGGTGAAGCACGGCGGAGGGATCCTTCACATAATGCGAAGTCGGGCACTCCTATGGCTGAGGGTTTTCTCCACTGTGCGCCATTTATTACTGAGTCAGTCTGTTGAGACAGCTGTGCCGCGCTCTCGCCTGACTCCTTGCCTGAGGCTCCCTATCTCACGTGCATATACTTCCCCAGCAAAGCGTGGATTGAATAATGGGGTGCCTCTCCGTCGTTCATCAGTGTGCCAGACCGTCGAAAGGCCCATCGAAAAAAAACTTTGTTGCCACGTTTTCACTTAAAACCTGTGGCGGTCCTTTCGTACTTTGGCTCTTGTTGAGGGCGCTTGTTGGCGTCGTGCTGAGTGCACATTTTTTCAGAGAACGGCTGTGAAGGGGGCTAAGGTGGCGGATTCTATTGGTGAGAAGAACGTTGGAGCTCGTGTGCGCATGGTATCTGTCGGGGCCGGTCGTGCCGTTGCAACTGGCGCAATGCCCACATCACGTCAGAGATGCTTACATTCAGAGTTCTGGCTGGTCCTGGTGTGAACGGATACGCCTGCCACGCACGGTTGTTTCGAGGTTCGATGAATTCATTTTAAGTTTTCTTAATGTATCAATTAATTAATACATTAATGAAAGGGCCCCAGAGAACCACCGTTCATTGAATGTCTACTTATGTGACCACTTATACTGAATACCTTGGACACTTTGGACTTGATTCGTAGTTGTTCCAGCATGCTCTCCGCTCGCTCGCCGGGCCGGCGGAGGCGCCAACACCTCGCTCCGTTCATTGCCCTCTTCGGGTGCCCCTCCGTCAAGACCGCGCGAGGGCCCTGCGAAGAGGCTGAGACGGCGACCCCCCTCCTCCTGCGGGGGCGCGGCGACACTTGCCGCAGTTTTAGAGATGACTCGGTAGCGGAGTCCCGCTCGGCTGCTTGTCCTGCACCAGCTTTTTACAAGGGCGACAAACGGCCCCGACTCCAGGCAGCAAATCAAACTCCAACATCGTGTCACTCGCCCTGTGGCCCGAGCCAATACTGGGGCGCGAGGTCGGGAGCCTTGAGCCTCCAGTACCGTCATCCGCACCTTGTTTGATTCCCGCCGTACACTCTTTGCCAGCCGCAGCCCTCGCTGAAGTGTCGATCCAACCGCTACCTCCAGACTCGCTAGAAGCTCGTGCACCGGCGCCGACCTCAGGAGCTGTGCGAGAGTCCTTCATGCGTCACCACGCGAAGCAAAGTGCGCAATAGGGGTAAGTGCGAAGGGGACCGCGCGGGGCTTTCTGGGGAAAGGAAAGGCCGGGCCGCAACCAGCACTACAGGCACGAAGCAGATGTCACCCACGGGGTGCAACAGAGCAAACTCGGCGAAACCGTGAACAGCAATGAGAGGCAGAACAGCACACCTTAGTACGACATTTATGGTGTATTCACTCACGCCAATAAAATGAACGAATAATGAAAAAGAAAAAGAAGGTAATTAATGAATGCATTAATGAACAACGCAACAAAAAGTGATTCATTTTCAACAACCCTGCTGCCACGGCCTTTATTTTCTCAAGAGGCTGAGGGTCTGTTGTTTAGCACAGTATTTAATATACAGTACATGTAATGTACATGCATAAATTCTCTTGCTCCCATCTATGTACTGTACAGTCTGCTTGATGACCCCGAATTTAAGAACCAGCTGATTGTACCGACGTACTGTACCGACATGGGCGTGCCCGGTCTGCCACCCGTCACCCACCCGCTGGCAAGCGTCTTGCCCGCGTCGGTCTGCTGCTCGGCCGTCGCTGTCCACGACCGCTGCCGCTGCCGCGGAAGCTACTGCCTTCCGCCGCCGCCACCGCCGCCGCCGCTGCCTGCCGGCCCGCCTCCAAGCGGTCGTGGCGCCGACGGGCGTGTGGGGGGCGGGTCGTCTGGGGGGCGAGTCGTCGCCTGCGGGGGGGGGATGCTGCTAGCGCGTGGCGGCTGGCCACAGCCAATTCCAGCGCCAATGACAGCTGGTGCGCCGGCCTCTTCAAGGGGCCTACTAGTGTTTCCCGCCCAGTGGCCAGCAACCCCCGCTTCTCCCCCCGTTCTCCGTCCATCGAAATTCGGGCGGCGTTCTCCTCGGTGCGGCGCCTGCGGGAGCGTCCTGTTGTCCCCCCTGCTCGGCGCAGAGGTTCTCACCTCCTGAGCCCCCATCCCTCTAGAGATGCGGCGGTCTTCACGTCTGCCCCCCCTCCATCTCCCGCCATCTAAAGAGTTGGTGTTTGGCGTTGCTTCCCCCTGTCCCTGGTGACCGCCGCCGCCCCTCCCCCCGCGCCACCGTCAACGCCAATGTCCTGCTAGGCGGGCGGGGCGCCGCCATCGCGGCCAGTGCTTGCTGGTGGTGGCAGCCGCGGATGCCCAGGCGGCCGCCTTCCCCCCCGTCCCCTCTCGCCGTGGCACCCACACCCGTGGACGCAGCCGGCGTTTCGCCGCCACGGGGTGCGCGCGTGACCCCCTCTGGTCTTTGCGGGTAGGGTGCGTCTGGGGGCGGTCCCCCTCCTTCGCGGCAACGCCTATGGGGGCACTGTGGTGGGGTCGCGCCTTGTTTTTCTCTTCTTGTCGTTGCCGTTGCAGTTGGCGGAGAAGGCGCGAGCTGCCCCGCTTCCCGGCGAGGGCGGGTGGCCCCACCGTGGCGGCGTCGACACTGCCTCTGCGAGTTTGCCACTTGCCCCCGTCTACGCCCCCGGCACCATCCCTCTTCCTCTATCCCTTCCCCTGATCCGCCTCCCACCGCCCCCCGCCCCTCCCCTGTGCCATGGATTTTAGCAACCGGGGCGCGTCGGACGAGATGGCGCTGCTGCTCAACTTGGGTATTGGCTCTGCCATCACAGCCGCGAGCGTCCTCGCCTTTGAGCTCCTCCGCCTCCGCGTGCCGGGCGTGTACGACTACCGACGCGTGGTGGCGGCTGCGTCAGGGGCCGCTGTGGCGTCCACGCCGCCCGACGCCGTGACGGGCCCCGTCAACTTGGCCACCGCCGGCGAGTGGTCGGCGGCGCACCCGCGGCCGCCCGCGGGGGTGCTGCCGCCGCCGCCAGGCGGATGGTTCGCGTGGCTCCGCCCCCTCCTCGCGGCGCTGACCGCCCCGCCGTCGGGTGTGGTCGGGGCGGGGGGGGAGGGTGGCTGGGCCGCCGTCGCGCCGGGGGAGGTGGGGGGCGTACCCCTGGTGCCGTTTGAGAGGGGCGGCGTCGGCCACCGTCCCCGCCACGGCCGCCACCGTCGCCACTGCCCGGATCCTTCTGGCCACCCCGTCCCCAGAGCGCCCTTTCCCGGCGGCGCCCCTTTCCCCACCGCCGAAGCGTCTGGGCCTTCCTGTCGCCATCCCGAGGAGGCGGCGTCGCTCCCCCCGCCCCCTCACCCCGACGCGCTGGCTGTCACCCACGGGCTGGACGTGGTGGTGGCCCTCCGGTTCCTCCGCTGGCAGGCCGCCCTCTTTACAGGCCTCACCCTGCTGGCTGGCGGCCTCGGCCCCCTCTACCGCTCCGCCGCGGGTGCAACGGCCGCTGCCGCGGGCGGCCGCGACGGCCCGGGAGCGGCCGCTGCCGCGTCGGCCGCGGCGGGCGGGCTGGCGGCGTACAGCCTGGGGGCGGTCCCCCCGGGGGACCGCCTCCGCCTGGGCGCCGCCCTCGTCGTCGACATTGCGGTCACCGCCGCGGTGGGCGCCACCCTCTACTGGCAGGCCGCCGCGTACGCGCGCGCGCGCGTCGCGCACGCGGCACGGCGGGGGGCCCCCGAGGCGCTGGCGGTGCTCCTCACCGACATCCCGGCCGATGCGGCGGCGGCTGCAGCAGCGCCGGCGGCGGGTAACGACGTCGATGAGAGGGGGCGTGGCGGGTGGGGGGCTGACGGTACGCGGGACGGCGCCCCCGGCAGCGGCTTTTGCGCCGCCGTGACGGCCTACTGGGAGGGCGTCCTCGGTGCCGGGGCGGTGGCGGGGGTGGTCCCCGCCGTGGACCCCGCCGCCGCTCGCCGCGCCGTCGTCCGCTTCTGGGCAGCGGTGGACGCGGCAGAAAAGGCCGAGTGGCGCGCCGCCGACGCGGCTGGTGCCGTGCCCGGTCGTGGGCGTGTTGGAGGTGGCGGAGGCACCTGGAGGAGGCTCTGCGGTATTGGCGGCGACCGTGACGGCGGCGGTGGCCGTCGCCGCCGTCGCCACCGCCTTCACCCTGTCCGTCGGCCGGTGGTGCGACCGGTGTGGGTGGCCCGCCGCACCGACGGGCTGTGGGGGTGCCTCGGCTGGGGGCCGGCGCCACCCGAGGACGCGGTCACCTACTGGCGGCGGCAGGTGGACGATCGCCGCGCCGCAGTGGTTGACGCGCAAGCGATGTACGGGTTGGGGGGGCGGGGCGGGCCCATCGCCGCCACCTCACCCGCGGGGAAGGTGCCGTGCGACCTCGGCGGTGACCCGCTGGCAGCTGCCGCCACCGCTGCCGCCGCCGCCACGGGGCTGCCCGACGTGGCGCTTGCGCCGCCGCCGCCCGTGGCGCCGCCGCTGCCGCGAATGAAACGCCCGCAGCTGTCCCGCGGGGCGCCCCCCCCCGCCGGTCCCACGGCCTCCATTGGCTGTGGTGAAAGTGGCGCCACCACTGCCTCCCCGCGGGCGGCGGTGGTGGTCTTCCGCACCCCCCTGCTGGCGGCCATCGCCGCGCAGCTGTCGGTGAGCCCCAACCCGCTGACATGGACGGCGCTACCGGCCCCCCCCCCGCCGCTGGTGCACTGGACCAAGCTGTCCCTCCCGCCGTCGCAGGTGCTCCCGCGGCGCCTCCTGTCGCTCGCCGCCGCCCTGGCGGTGACGCTCTTTTGGGTGGCCCCCCTGACGGCCATCACGGGGCTGGCCAACGCTCGGGCGCTCGCGTCCGTGCCGGGCCTCCACTGGCTGAGTGGGCTAGTGGCGGCGGCACCCGCAGCGGCAGCGTTTGTCGAGGGCCTCCTTCCCCCGCTGCTGCTCTCCACTTTTATGCGCGTCGTGCCGGCGCTGTTGAGAGCGGCGGTGAATCTACGGCGCCTGCGCTCCCGCGCGTCGGTTGACGCGCGGGTCGTGTCGTGGCTCTTTCACTTTCAGACCACCTCCTTCCTCTTTGTGCTCCTCGCGGGGAGCCTCGCATCCAACATCAAGGTGTTTATCGCGCAGCCGCCGCACATGCTGCGGGTGCTGGCGTCGTCGGTGGCGCGGCAGGGCCTGTTCTTCCTCCAGTACGTTCTCGCCCACGCGCTGTGGTTTACGCCCCCCGAGCTCACCGCCTGGTGGCGCCTCGCCGCCCGCGCGCTGCGGCGGCGCGTGGGCGCCCAGACAGAGCGGGCGCTGGCAGCCGCCGACGCGGCCGACGCGGCGCCCGACTACCACGCCCTCTACCCCGGGGCGATGGTGGTGAGCCTGGTGGGCCTCGTCTACTCGACGATCACCCCCGCCCTGCTCCCCGCGTGCGCTATGTTTCACACTGTCACCTATGTATGCGCGGGTTACAACCTCACCTTTGCGGCGACCGCGGGGCCAGGGGACTCGGGGGGGGTGCTGTTTCCCCGCGCCGCCGCGGGCGTGGGCGTGGCGCTGCTGGTCAAGCACGCGACCATGGCGGGGTTTTATGGCACCATTCAGTGGACCCCCGGGGGGGTGGTGTCGGTGGTGCTCCTCGTCGGCACCGCTGCCTACCTTTCGTGGCTCCGTGGGCGCTTCCGGGCGACGGCCAGCCACGGCGCGGCTGCGTATGGGGCGGCAGTGGGCCGCGCGCGGCTCGCAGAGCACCGCCGCCGCCTGGCAGCCGCCGCGCCGGGTGCGTCGCCCTCTGGCTGCGGCAGCTGCGGCAGCGACGATGGCGTGGATGCGGCGGCGCTGGACGCGGCGGCGGCCGCCGCTGTTGCGGCCGAGGCGGCCGCCGCCGCGGCGGCGGCGGTGGCGGCCTACACGCCCCCCCCGCTGGTGCCGCTGCCGGTGGTTGTGGCCAACCGCAACGGCCTGACGGGGGCGGGCGCCAAGGCGGTGGCGCTGGGCGACGACGGCAGTGACGGTGACGCTGCCGCCGCCGCCGCCGCAACGACGTGTGGGGTGGGTGGGGGCGAGGGGGCGGCGGCGGGGGATTCTTCGTCCCCGGGCTACGCCAGTGACGGCGACGCCCCCGACCGCAGCGCCGACACCCTGCCGTTGTACCGGCGAAACTGCCGCGGGGGGGGGGCGGACCCGGTGGTTGTCCGCATCTGACGCCCCCTCGTGGTTTTTTCCAAAGCTGGTGGCAGGTGGGTGTACCGCCAACGCTGCTGCGTCCCCCCTGGTGGCGCCCTCTGCCGATGGTCGCCGCCCGCCCGTGGCGCTGCGGCAGCGAGCCCCTCCCACGGCGTGCGCGGGCGGACCCCCCCCCCCCCCGGGGCGGTGCCCCCTTCCCTACGCTGCCAAAGCACGTTGCGCCGCGGCGTGCGCCGCGGCGCGGTGCCCGCCCGCCACCGCCGCTGCCGCCCCCCCCCACCACCGCCGCCGCGCCGCGTCAACCTCGCGCGCCCAATGGCGGGGCGGCGCCCCGCGCTGGTGTGGGCCACCCACCGCGCGGCGTCTGCGCGGGGGCCGCCGCGGCCTACACGGGGGCCGTCGCCGCCTTCTGTGCCCCCCACGGACGCAGCCGCACTGTGGCGGCGCCTGGCGGCGGCGGTGGCGGCCTCTATGTAAATAGAGGAGAGTGACGGGGGCGGCCAGCGGTGGGGCTCCCTTTCCCGCACGGGGGGTTGGCGCTCGAGGACCGCCGACGACACTGGTAGGGGCACCCGCCGCCCGCTGCTCTGCCTCGTGCATCCCCGTCTCACCCCCCCTCGCTTCTCTGGACCAAGACGAGACCGCCATCCGCCGCCGGGGCGGACGCGCTCTACATATTCCCAGGGGGCGGGGGGGGGGGGGAGGGGGGCAACGTGTTCACTTGCACGGAGGGGCAGGGGGGGGAGGCACAGCGGGGGATGGTGACATATGTAGTGTGGGGTACATACGTAGAGGGACAGGCCTCGCCTTACGGACTGTCTGCGAGACCTCCACTGCCGCTGCTCCAGGGCTTGGTCGTGGCGCGTTTGTGCGAACACACTCCTGTGGCCGCACGGCAAAGGCGCCTGGGCCACCATCCCCGCTCAGCGGGGCCCGCTGTCCGGCCCCGCGGCAGCTTCGGCTACGGCCTTGCGGTTGATCCAGTGTGCGCGTGGGATCCCCGTTGCCGACCACCACGCGCGTGGAGGCTCTCCCCGTCGCGCTTTGCTCGTGTGTCCTGTATACATGTTTACGTGCTGGAAGAGGACGACGCCCCAAGGTGGACAGCGAGCGGCCCGCACAGCCGCCACGTCCTTGTCCTCCCCACCGGCTGTGGTCAGAGCAGGGCACGCGCGCCGCCGCCCCCTCCCCTCCCCTCCCCTCCCCACGGCGCACCTGAACTCCCCGCCGCCTCTCACGGCCGACCACCCCCATTGCCTGGCCATCCTCGCCCGGCACGGCCACCCCCCGTGCCCCCCCCTGCGTTGCCTCCACGGCTCGCTCTTCCCGCCCGCACCCCCCCTCCCCCGCCCTCCGCTCCCGTCTCTCCATTTTCCACCTGCTTCCCTGCCTCCCCCCCTCTTCCCCGCCCCTGTGCTCCGCCGCCACCACCGCCCATTCCCTTGCGGCCCGCCCGTTACGCACCCGTCATAGCGTGCTGTTCTGTGTCCCACGCCGCTGGCAGGTGGGGGGGGGGTGGGGCGGGCGGCCCCCCGTGCTTTCTGTTGTTGCTGGTTGTGGTGTCTGCCGCCCGCCCGCCCGCCCGCCCGCCCTGGTGACCCTGCCGCGGCCGTGGGGGTGCGTGACGCCATGGCCGCCCACCCCGCCAGCCGTCGCACCTTCGCCGCCCTGGTGCTAACGGCGGCCGCGGCGGCGGCGGCGGTAGTCGCGGCGGCGGCGGTGGGCGGCGCGGCGGCGGCACTCCCCACCACCTGTGGCAACTTGCCCGCCGTTGCCGACGCGGCGCTACCGCCCGGCTACTGCGCGGGGGTGTGGGCGGCGTCGGCGGGCACGCCGCGAGGCATCATTGCCGACGGCGCCGGGGGGGTGCTGTGGGTGGACCGCGCGGCGGGGGCGGTGGTCGCGTCGTGGGCACCCGCCGACGGGGTGGGGGCGGGCGGCGGCGGCGGTGCCGTCCAGCGGGTGACGGTGGCGACGGCGGCGGGGGTCAACCACGGGGTGGCGCTGGACCCGCGGCGTGGCCACCTGTACGCCTCCTCGGCCGACACGGTGTGGCGGTGGGACTATGCGCCCGCCGGGCGGGCGCCCGCGAGTGGCCAGACGGTGGTGGTGCGGGGGATGCCCACCGGCGGGCACTCAACGCGGAGCTTGGTGGTCGTGCCCACCGGCAACGGTGGCGGTGGCGGCGGCAGCGGCGGCGGCGGCGGCGGCGGGGGGGGGGAGGGTGCCGGCGCTTGGCTCTACGTGCAGGTCGGCTCGGACGCCAACGTGGACGGCCTGGACGAGACGGAGCGGTCGGCGGTGCGGGCGCTGTGGCTGGGCCCCCCCGCCGACGGGGACCCCCCGGCGGTGCCGCCCGGTGGCACCCCTTGGGCCGACCTGGTGCCCGTCGCGGCGGGCCTCCGCAACACGGCGGGCCTGGGCGTCCACCCGCTGTTGGGGGTGGTGGTGGGGGTGGAAAACGGGGCGGACAACCTTGTCGACGCCGCCGTAGGGGGGGACGTCCATGAGGACAACCCGTGTGAGGAGGTCAACGTGCTGCCGCCGCCACCGCCGCCGCCGTCGCCGTCGGCGGTGGCCAACGCGTCGGGGTACCCCCCGGCGCCGTCCTTTGGGTACCCCGCCTGCTGGTCCGAGTGGCGGCTCCCCGCGTCCTCGACGGCGGGCGTTGGCTCCCAGCACGTGTGGCCGTCCTTTCGGGACGACGGGCAGGTGGACGCGGCGGGCGCGCCGCTGTCCACCCCCTGGTGCCGGTCGCCCGCGGGGGGCGTCCACAACCGGCCGCCCACCGCGTGCCTGCCCGCCCATTGGGCGCCGCTGGGCCTGGCGTTTGCGGCCGCCGCCCCACCGGCGGGGCGGTACGCGCCACCGGCGGCTCGCAACGGCACGGCGGGGGGGGTGGTGATGGTGACCGCCCACGGGAGCTGGAACCGGGTGGTGCCGTCGGGGCGGCTGGTTGCACAGGTGGATCTCCCCTTGATCACTGGCGAGGGGGGTGGTGGTGGTGGTCCCGGCGGCGGCGGCGGCGGTGGTGGCGGTGGCGGCGGTGGCGGCGGTGCCGAGCCCACGGCCGTTGTCGGCACGTACCGTGTCCTCTTTGAGCAGGCGCCAGCGGCCAAGGCAGAGGCGGGGCAGTGGCCCATCCGCCCCGTTGATGTGGCGTGGGTGGCCGACGGGACGCTGCTGGTGACGAGCGACGCGTCCGGGGAGGTCCTTGGCGTGCGGTACGTGGGCGTCGGCCACCCCGACGACCCGTCGGCGGCGGGCGGGCCGACACCGGTGCCCGCAGAGGACGTGGACGCGCCAGCGCCAGTTGACGGGGCGGCCGACGAGGGCAGCGCCTGCTTCCCCCCCACCGCGACGGTGGTCGTGCGGCGGCGGGGCACGCCGGCGGGGGGTCTGACCGAGCGGGCGCGGGTGGACAGCTTGGCCATTGGCGACGCGGTGCTGTCGCCGGCGGGGCCGGCGCTGGCGCCGCTCGTGGCGGCGGCGGCGGGCGCCCCGCCCGCCCCCCCCGTATGGTCGCCCATCCTCGCGTGGACGCACAAGGACGCGACGACGCCCACCGCGTACGTGGTGCTTACCGCGGTGGACGGGGCGACCAACGGGTCGGTGACGCTCACCCTATCGGGCGGCCACTACGTGGTGCTGGGGGGGCCCCCCGCCGGCGGCCGGCGGGCCACCCACCTCGCCACCGCCCGCTCCGTGCGGGTGGGCGACACGCTCCTCACCCCCACCGGCCGCGCGACGGTACGCGCCGTCGGGCAGACGGTGGTGGCGGGCGCGTGGGCGCCCCACCCGTCGTCGGGCCTGCTGTACGTGGACGGCGTGGCGGTCAGCGCCTACACCGACGCGGTGCACCCGGCGGTTGCGCACGGGGTGCTGGGGGTGGCCCGCGGCGCCGCGTGGGGGGGGGTGGCCGTCGACTGGGGGGGGTGGGTGTGGCGGGGGGGGGGGCCGGCGCGGGGGGGGATCGCGTCGCGCCTGGGGGGGGGGGGGGCGCGCGTCGAGCTGTGAGGCCCCCGCGGTTGGACCGCCCACCGGTGAGGGGGACGCCAGCGGGAACCATGGAACACACCGAGAAGAAAAAAAAGACAGGCCAGCGACAAGATGGATTGTATATAAAAAAAAAAAAGAAGAAACACGCACCCTACGCCCGCGCCACACAAAAAAATAGGAAGAGTAGGGGGCAAGGCAGCCGGCCACACCTGCCCGGCCGCATCTCCCCGCCACCCCCCCCCCCCCCCCCATTACTCATTGACTTCCGCCTCGGCAAGGTACACGAGCGACGTCACCCGCTTGGTCGTCTGGTACCTCCGCACGACGCCCACGCAGCAGACCCCATCGTACGGCACGGCGATGAACAGGTGGTTGAGCCGCACATGCCCACACGCGTCCACGCGGGTGGCGCCCGGCGCGCGGGAGCACCCCGTACTCGTGCCCGTCCGCAGCGACGGCGTGCGCAGGTGCGGGGGGAGCGCCGGCGGCTCCACCACCGCCGGCTCGGGCGGCGCACAGTCGTAGGACGCGAGCGGCGAGCCGCCCGCCCCGTCGGGCCGCGGGCCCCGCCGCCCGACGGGCGCCCCCACCGCCGCCGCGCCGGCAGCGGCGGCGGCCGACGCGCCGCCGGGCGTGTCCGAGTCGGACGAGTGGTCGAGGTCAAACTCGACGGCGCTCGACTCGACGGTAATGACATTGTTGAGGTTCCCCGACCCGTCTAGGGTAGTCGCCTGGTCCGTCGCGTGCCGCCAATTTCCGCCGTCAATGTACCTGCAGGTCGCCGGGGGCCAAGGGAGGGCAACAAGGAATGGCAGGCAGGAGGGCCAGCGGACCAGGTGGGGGGTCACCCCAGACGTGAGCGTCAGTTGGCTGCAACACTACCAGCAAAGAGTACCCGACGGCACCGCACCGCCACAGCCCGTCTCTGCTGCAAAGCAAGACGCCGCCCATGGATGCGCGACGGCCTGCCGTCGCCGAGACCGCGCCATGCCGTACCACCCGGCCGGGAATCCCCCCCCCTCCCAGCGTGTAGCCAGAACCCCCAGCCCCAACGCAGGACAAAACAAAAACAAAAAAAACAAGGGGCCCGCCCGCCCGCCGCCGCCGCCGCACAAAAGACGCATGCCTCTGAACCCCCCCCCTCCGCCGGCCCTCGCACAAACGCACTTGTAGTGGTAGGTCCCAGGGAGGAGCGAAAACTGTGCGGTGTGCACGTCGTGGTGCCGGTGCATCGGGGTGCGGCTGGTCCACGCGTCCCACGACCCACACAGCAGCACCGGCGACGCGGTCGGGACGGTGTACGTAAAGAGCGTCGGCACCGCCGCAGTCTCTACGTGAGGCACACGCCGCCACCAGCAGCAGCAACAACAGCCCCCCAGACGGCGCCGACAGGAGGCATCATCATCCACAGGCCCCCCCCCAATCCCGCACCATCCGTAGAGCGCAGCCCACAACAAAACAAGCCCAACCGACCCGCTCAACAAACACACACACGCCCGTCAGCGTCGGCTCGGTACCATCGTCCACGCACCAGAGGGGCGCCGCCGTAAAACCAGCCGGCGCCGTCACGGCACCCGCGCTCGCCCCGCGCGCGCCCTATCCGCTGAGGTAGCGGCGTGCAGGCCAGCGGCACGCCTTCGCCAACGTGAGGGGATACCGCCCCTACTCTTCCCCATCACCCCCCCCCCCCCTCCCATCACCAAAGCCACACCAACGCCCTCTCCAGCCAAAAGGAGCCGCCCCCCCCCCCCCAACCGCCGCCGCTCCCATCCCCCACCCCCCCCCCCCCACCCCCACAGAAAACGGTCGCCCAACGCACCTCGTGGAATGAAATGGCGGTTACTCGAGCGCCCCCCCCCTCCCGCTGGGTCGCCGCGCTCACCACCCCCCCCATCCCCGACGAGCCGCCACCGCCGCCGCCGCCGCCGCCGCCGCCGCCGCCGCCCGCGTGCCCCCCCCCGTCCGACGCCGACCGGGCGGCGGCGGCGGCGCCCGGCGGGTCCCCCCCGGCGGCAGCTCCCCCACGGTCGCCCCCCCCCCCCCCCCCCCCCCCCACCCCCCCCCCCAGGCTCCCCACCGGCGGCGGCGGTGCCGCCGCCGCCGCCCCCCCCCCGCCGTGTGTCCCCCCCGTCTGCCGGCCGCTTGCCGCCACGGGGCGCGCCGGCGGCGGCGTAGCCATCGTCAATGGACACCGCCGACGCCTCCCGGCCGGCGGCGGCGCCCATCGCGGCGGGGGGGGGGGGGGGGGGGGGTGGGGGGGGGTGGGGTGGGGGGTGGGGCGTCGGTCGGGGCGGCAAACGGCAGCGGCGGCGGCAGGCAGCGACGGGGAGAGCGGAGGAGGAAGCGGCGGGGGGGGGGGGGGGGGGGGGGGAGGGGGGGAGAGGAAGGAAGGGAGGCGCAGGTGTGCTCCCAGGGAGGAGGCGCGGTCAGTGCAATGGGCACAAGAGGCGGAGAGTATGTATGTAGAGGCGTAGAGAAAAAGGGGGGGGGGGGTGGCGGGGGAGGATGCGGCTGCACCTGCACCGCACGCGCGCGGCCAAGCAGGCAGAGGCCGCCGCGAATCTGGCTGGCCAAGACGAAGGGGGCCGCGTCGGTATAGATGGCGCGGCGGGCGGGGGCCGCCGCGGGGCCGTGCGGCCTTGCCGGTGGTAACCGCCAGACGCCACCGCCGCGGCTGCGCCGGCGGTGGGGGGGGGAGCCTAGCTATGTAGTGGGGGTGTGTCTCGGCGACCACCCCCCCAATTGCGCGCGCGCGTCCCACAGACGCGATGCCCTGGACAGGCCAGATACAGAGGACTGAGGCGACGACACCCGGCAGGCATGCCGCGTTATTTCGTACTTTTCAGCCCCCAACACCTGTGGGCGGGGACACACCCAAAAATCCGGGGGGTGATTCATCCATCATTTTGGCCGAGCTCCCCGCTCCTAGGAGGATCCTCCTTGCCCCCCCCGTGCGTGACCGGGGCCCGCGCGCCGCTGCCCGCTGCGCTCCCGCCCGCGGCGTCGGGCGCCGCGACCGCGTTCCGCAAGGGGGGGGCGCAGAGTATGTACGTGTAGCAACGCCCGCCGACTTTGGTTTCTTTCCGTGGAACAGGAAGGCGGTCAGCGCCCGGACGGGAGAATCCCCCCGACGGCCGTGGCGGGGTCTCGGCCGCCAGGGCGGCTAGCGCCGCCGCTGCTGGCAGGCAGCCTACGACCCCCCCCCCCTTTCTCCCCCCCCCCCCACACACACGCCCCTTTGCCGCCGCCCGCCAGCAGGTGCAGCGGCAGGCACCAGCAATGAGCAGCCTGGGAGCGGCTGTGAATACTTCTGTGGCTGCGGCCTCGCTCTCGGGGTGCCCGCTCTACCGCACACCGCTTCATCGACGACCACCACCCCCAAGGCCGTTGCATGCGACGGGCGGGAAACGCAGCGTGCAGCGAAGCGGCGGTCGGGGGTGGCCCGGTCTGGTGGTTTTGGCCACCCGCGGCGCCGCCCCGAGTCGGTAGCAGCGTCGCAGCACCACTGGAAACCCCGAGTGCCGGTATCGCCGCCCCCCGGTGCCCGCAGATGGCAACGGTGGGGTGCTCCAAGCGTCGACGCCCCCTGCAACGGCAACGTGCCGGCTGCCCGCTGGCAGCCGGCGGGGGACCCTGCGTCCGCGGCGGCGTGCATCCCGCGGTTCGTTGCGCCACAGCATCGCAAGGCGCCATCTGTGGGTGCTGGGTGCGGGGCGGCCGAGGGCGATCATCGCCATGATGGTTCCCACCCGGGGGCAGCCCCTGGCCGACCCCCCACCCGCAGAGGACCCGCCAAGGGGGGTGTGTATAAATCTCGACGGTCGTTGGCTGTGCATCGAAATGGGCGCGGCTGTGGTCGGGGCTCCTGCCCATGTGCTTGGCACGAAGTCTACCCTTTTTCGGATATTAAAAGTTTAAATATATTTACCGTGGAACATGTGGAAAGACACTGAAATGAGGGAGACACGGATTGACGCTGACATTTTCAAAATATTTCGTTCAATACCCCGCCTCGGCACTTGGACTTCTCATGCCTCGCTCATCGACTCCAGCAGGGGCCGGGCAGCGTCACCCCGTCACCCATGCCAACCACTCGCACAACACAGATGGGAGAAAGGACCCCCCGGCCACCGCCAACGTCCCCCTTCGCCATGTCCGCGGCGCCTTGTTCCCCAGCCACCGGTGTACCCGCGCCCAAGCAGCTGCCAAAGATGGTGCGCTTCAGCCGACGAGACCTCCACGGCAGCCGCCGCCGCCGTTTCTGATGCAATTTCCGCTTGGGTCACCGTCACCAGCAGCGCGGCATCCCACCCGACCACCCCTGCAGTAGCATCGAAAGCGGCCAGCGTCGCGGCCGCTGCGGCCGCCGCTCCACCCACTATGTTGCGTCGAGAGCCATCAAGGTTATCTGGCAGGCACCCGCGGTGGAGGGGTGACGTCTTGAGGTGCGCTGTTCAGGATGAGGCGTGTATGTATGTAGATGCCTGAGGGCGTTCCCGAAGCGGGGCACGGTCCAATTTCCACGTCGATCCTGGAGCTCAGTCGGATCGGCGGAAGCGTTCCCTGGTTTTCCCACGGAAAATGTACCAACTTCCTTTTTGGCCCAAAACCGGCACCGTGTGTGTGAGCCTCGTCACGCCGAGCGCCCACTGGACCGTCATCATGACGAGAGATGATCTCTCGTGCGACCTTGGCGGTGCTGCCAGCCGCGCGTCGGACGAGCCAGCGCTGGCGTCATGGACCCTGAGCCTGCGTGGGGGGTGGGGTAAATAGACCCGCGCGTCGCCGTCGCCGAGGGGGAGGAGAAGCGGCCGCCGCCACTGCCGCCACTGCCGCTGCTGCGACGGCTGCATCCCGCGGCGGGTGCACCTGCCCCCCCCCCCCCACCCACCCACGCGGCTGCCTCGTTCGGCTGTGAGCTGTGCTTGACCGCATCCTTGGCCTCCTCTCGTGCCGTCCCTGCAGCCCTCTGTCTTGCGTGGGTCCTTGCTGACGCTCCCGGCTACGCGTTCGCCCCCCCGTTGGTGGCACACCGCCCGTATCTCATCATTGCTGCCGCTGCGGCTGCACTCCCCGGGTGGCGGGCGCGGCAAATCTTCACCGCTCTGGCTCCAGTGGCTGTCGTCGAGGACTGGACGGTGGTGCGGCCCCCTCAGTTCCCCTGCCGCTGCCGCTGTGTGCCGCCGCTGTCGCTGCGGCAGTGTGCCGCCACAGCGGCCGCTGCCGCAGTGGACGCCTGCCGGACGGGGCCATGGCCAACTCTGCCTTTACGGTCCAAGGCGGGGTTCTGCGGCGGAATGGCAAGCCCTTCCCCATCCGCGGCGTCAACTGGAACCCGGTGCCCAGGGGCAAGACGCAGGCTGGTATCGACTTTGTGCGCGCCGCGAAGAAGGACATCCCGCTCATGGCCGCGGCGGGTATCAACGCGGTGCGGACGTACCAGGCGCTGTCTGACGCGGGCGTCCTCGATCAGCTGTATGCCGCGGGGATTTTTCTCTTTACCACCGTCTACACCTATGGGCCGGACCACCCGTCCGTGGTCACGGCCAAGGTGGCGGCGGTGCAGGACCACCCGGCCATCGCGGCGTACGTGCTGGGCAACGAGTGGAACCTCAACCGCCTGTACACAGACCAACTCGGATCGATGGCGAAACTGTCAGTGAAGGAGGCGCGGGACAAGCTCAACGAGGCCGCGGAGCTGGTGCACGCGGCCGACCGGACCCGGCCGGTAGCGTCCATTTGGAGCGACTCGCGAGACGACCTTGGCGACACCGTCAAAGCCATGCGGCGGGTGGACCTGTGGGGGGTCAACGCGTACCGGGGGGACAGCTTCCAGGGCCTGTTTGACGAGTACCGCGCCGTCCTGCCGGACCACGTACCCCTATTCATCGGCGAATTTGGCGTCGACGCGTACCATGAGAGGTCGCCTCAACAGGGGCTGCTCAAGCAGGCCGACGCGACCGCCCTGCTGGCGGGGGAGCTCCACGACCGCACCGCCGCCTCGGGGGGGGACGTTGCCGGCGGCTTTTTGTTTGAGTGGTGCGACGAGTGGTGGAAAGCGGGGCCGGGCAACGAGGACTCCCACGCGTCGGGCGGCGTTGGCTCGTTCAACGAGGCGTGGTTTGGGCTGGTCGACATCGACCGCAACTGCCGCCCCGCCTACGACAAGATCAAGCGCCTGTGGGGTGGTGGCCGCTAACTACTTAGTCATACGTGGGCGGCCCGCCCGCCGCGCGCGCGCGCCCTCCGCGGCCCGAGCATGACGTAGAGGGAGCAGCCGTGGAGACACTGGTTTCTCTGTGTGAAGCTGGTGCGAGCACGTAACCTCGGGACGGCCGTGGTCGAGTTGTGCTACATATCGCTGTGGAGCATGGTCGGCGAACAGTGGCTGCCGCTCATATCACAAACTTTTCTGACGCCCCCGGTGGAGCCAACGGCGGCCATCCTCAGAGCGCTCTCGCGTCGACGGCCCGGGGAGGGGGGGCTCCCGCGTTGACGCGCGCTCGCTCCTACAGCCGCTGACTGCTTGTCGGGCATCGGAGGGGGAGAGAGCGCTGTGCCTGAGAAGAAGAGTTGCCCTGTCGGTGCGTCCCTCCAAGGCGGCATAGTGATGAGGCGTCAGGCCATCGTGGTCGACCGCGTTTGCACCAACGTCAGATGGCCACGTCGCAACATCCAGTGCCATCTGGTGGGGGGGACCGCCATACAGTATTTAATGGGCACCAGCCTTGCCCCGCCCCTCTACACCCCCCAGGTCCTCTTTCCGCTCGCGTCAACCCACAGAGGGAAGGGCAGACTTCTCAGCGGACGCCAAACCCTCAACACCACACCATCCCAATCCATCCGCCGGGGGGGGGGCGCGGACGCGAGGCCGGCCGCAGCGAGTATACAGGCAGGGGGGTGGGGTGGCGGGCAGCGGCGGCGGCGGCAGTAGGGCTCTGTGGGAACGGCGGCGTCGGGAATACCAGCTCGTGTGGCATCCGCGACGCGGGGGAGCCGCTGGCGCCGGCCCTTCCCGCCGGTGCGCCACAGCTCGCAGGGGCGCATCGCGACAGCGTCGCTGATGGCGGCGGGCTGCGGCGCCGCCGGCCCAGCCACCTCATTGGACGCGATCC
Source organism: Pyropia yezoensis (assembly GCA_009829735.1). Classification (NCBI taxonomy): domain Eukaryota; phylum Rhodophyta; class Bangiophyceae; order Bangiales; family Bangiaceae; genus Pyropia; species Pyropia yezoensis. The sequence goes on from CM020618.1 coordinate 22,621,946, forward strand.
CCAGCGCTACCACCAGCTTAGCGGTTGGGCGGCGTCCCGTCAGAGGACGTCTGTTGAGTCGCTCATACTCGTGCTCAACCACGTGGACAAGACCATACTGTGGTCGTACTATGACCCATGTCAAGGCGCCAACAACGGCGGTGTCCTTGGTGACGACGTCCACTCCCCACCGCGCCGCTCGGCGGGGCCAGAATAGCTCCGCCGGCCCCGACGCTAATACTTGCCCTACTTTTAACCCGCGCCTGCCTGTCGTCATGGCGAAAGCCACGATGAATCCCCCTCCGGCATGGGCTGGCCGGCTCAGCATGCCCATGCCGCCAAGCCTGCTGTGCAGGCCGCAAAGACAGAATATCGGCGGCGGCAATTCCAGGGGGGTGCATCCGGTGGAGCCCGAGCCTGCCCGAGCAGCGCCAAGACTGCCAAAGCGATTGCCAGGCCTTCAAGGATGCTGCCAAGCCTCTCAAGGAGGCGGTCAAGGCGGCGGCCGAGGCAGCCAGGGGCGCACGAGCTGCCGCCGGGGTGGCTCCGGTGGCGGGACGCAGGCGCCCTCAGCTGCCGGCGTCCGCCGCGAGGGCCGCCCCACTCCCCTCCCAGCCGGCCAGCTGTCCCCGCGCGAGGCCAACCAGGTGGCTAGGCGCGCGCCGCCTCGGCGCCGAGCAGCAACGCGGCCGCCCCGGCCACCGCTCGTCGCAATGTGGCCACCCCGGCCGCCGCCGCGTCCACTCCCGCCGCCGCCCCCACCCCCGCCGCCGATCCTACCCCCGCCGCCGCCCCCACCCCCGCCGCCGATCCCACTCCCGTCGCCGACCCCACCCCCGCCGCCGAATCCACCCTCTCAGGCGCCACCGCCGCTGCGGTGACTGCTACCCTGGCAGATGCCGCACCGACTGGCGCAACGAACCCGACCGCAGCGCCGCCGCCGGCCCTCCTGTGCCGCTGTGGGGGTGGTCACGGTCGCGGAACAAACAGGCGGCCGCCCTGCCCCTGCCTGGCGACGCCCGCCACATCCGCCTCCCAGCACCCGCGCGCTCGACCGCAGGGCAACCGCGGCGGTCGCAGGCGGGAGGGCCTCTCATCCCGATGACGGCCCCTGCCGGGGGAGGGAGGGGCCACGACTCGCCGCGGCGACGGTCGCCGCCCGCGCCGCCGCCCCCGGCAGCCCGCCGGCCGGCGCGGCCGCGCCGCCGCCGCCGCCCCCTCCCCTGCCCCCGGCGACGCCATTGCCCCACACCTCCCGCGGCGCGTCGGCACGGACCGCGCGGGCGGCGGTGGCGGTGGCGGGGGCCCGCAGCTGCCCCCCCCCCCCGCGGTGGACGAGCAGCTCCTCCCCCGCCTCCCCACACGAGCCACACAGCACCAGCTCGTACGCGCCAGGGACCTCCCAGCCCACCCGGGCAGACCGGCGGTCCATGCCGTCGAGGGGCATCACCTTGCGTGGCGGTCGCGCAGCCGCCGTCGATGCGGCCGCCCCCCCCGCCCCGCCCCCCACCCCCCCCCCCCGGGGGGGCGGGAACCCCACCGCGCCGACGCACCCGTCACACCACGACTGCGGGCACGCGGCGCAGCGGTAGAGGAGGGCGCCCACCTCTGACGCCCCCCGCCGGCAGCCGTCACACCGGTGGGCGGGGCAGGCGTAGCCCGGGATGGGAAAGGTGCGGAAGGCCCCCGCCCGAGCGGCCGCCGCGTCGGCAGCCACCAGCAGCGCCCCGCCCGTCGGCGGCGCCGTCCGCGGCGCCGCGCGGGCGGCAGCGACAATGTCGGCCGCCGCCGCGGCAAGCGCCAAAGCGTACGAGTCGCCAGCGGCGCCAATGCAGCGGCGGTGGATGACGTTGGGGCACAGCTTGCAGGGGGTGGCGTCGATGGGGGGGGACGGCCGGGGGGGGGGGGGGCGGGGGGAACCCGTACCCGCACCGCCCGCTCCAGGGGGGGCGAGGGGGGCGGCGGCGGCGGCGGCGGCGGCGGCGGCAACCCGGCGGCCGCAGCGGCGGTTGCCACGGCCGCGGCGCTCGCGGCGCGGGCCATGGCAGCGGCAGAGGCGGTCGCGGCCGCCTCCCTGTCTGCCGCGGCGGCCGCCGCGTTGATGGCCCGCGCGGTGCGGATGGCCTCGATGGCGGCGGCACGGCGGTCGGCGTCGGCGGCGGCGGCCACCGCCGCCGCAACGGCGGTGGTGGCGGGCCGCTCGCACACAAAACACCGCCGCCGGTGGGACCACGGATGGCCAGTGCGTTCGGGGCCCGACTTGCGGGCGGCAGCCGCAGCCGCGGCGGCCGCCTCCATTTGCGCATTGCGGGCGGCCTGGGCGAGGGACCACCGGGAAACGCCCATCTCGCCGACGCCCGTCACCCACGCGGGCTGCACCACCGCCACCCCGCGGCGCAGCGTCTTGCGGCTGTTTGGAGAGGTCAATGCGCCGCCGCCGCCAGTGGCACCCGCGCTGCCAGCTGCACCGTTGGCCTCTTCGGCCTCGGCAATCGCAGCGGGCACCCAGTAGTCGGGCACCCCTCTGTCCCGCACCCGCTCCAACCGCCGCCCGCCAAACGCGCGCACGTCGGTCTGGAGCGTCAAGGACGACTTGGCCGCGGCGGCAACCCCCGTGGAGCCACCCGCACCACCAGTGCCCCCAGCATCACCATTGGCAGCCACGGCCGCCGCCGAACCACCCCCCCCATTCCCTGGCCCGTTGGCAGCGACGGCCGCGCCGGGGAGGACAGCCGCGCCGTCGGTAATCGCGTCGGCCAGCGGCTGGCGGAGGAAGGCGTCAAAGGCCGCCGCGGTTGCCTCAGGGCTTTCGGCGAGCCGCAGTTCCGCCCCGTGGGTGAGCATGCTGCTCAACGCCTGAGCATCGTACAAGGAATTGTCAGTCACGGCGGGCTTGACGCTCGGGGAAGCCCCGTCGTCGTCCATACCAGAGGCAGACCCGCCTGCGCTGCCCCCGTTAGCCGACTGCGTCGAAGACAGCAGACGATCATCGCGCAAGACACGGGCGCCAAGCTTCGCCTTCTCCCCCGCAAAAAAAAGGATGCGCTCCTCGCAGGTATGGCGAGTCGCCAGCCGGTACACTGTCACCGGCCGTGTTTGACCAATGCGATGGACACGGTCCTGCGCCTGTCTGTCCATCGTCGGGTTCCAGTCACTATCAAACATAATAACGACATTGGCGCTCTGTAGGTTGAGCCCCACGCCGCCAGCCCGGGTCGATACGAGCAAGACCCGCTTCACGTCGTCGGGGTCAGAGAAGCGGCGCACAACGTACTTGCGCCGCCCAAAGCCCGTCCCACCGTCCAGCCGCAGATGTGGAACGCGGCGATAGTTAAGGAGGTCCTCAAGCACATCCAGCGTCTGCGTCCACTGCGAGAAAATGACGACCCGGTCGCCAGAGGCCGCGGTGCTGGTTAGAATCTTGTCCAACACCGCTGCCTTACCCGAGTCCGCCACAAGCGACTCGGTGAGCTCGCCGGGGTGCATGTCAAACGCAGGCAGCAGGCACGGGTGGTTGCAGACCTTGCGGAGCTGTATGAGGATGTTCATAATTCCTGCAGGCCTGTACGCCCGGGCGCCTCCCCCTCCGCCAGCCTCCTTCGCAAGTTGTATCGCCTTGCGGGCCGTTTTGAGCACGTTCGCATCGGCCTCTAGCACTGTCTTGTACGCTTCGTGCTGCAAGGGCGACAGCGGCACGAAAAGCAGCCGCTCAATCTTGGGCGGCAAGCCCAACTGAACCGACGCTTTGGTCCGCCGCATCATCAATGGAGCGAGCAGAGAGTGCGCAGCGTCCACCAGCTCTGGGTTCATGACCACCTGCGTCGTGCCTCCGTGACCCGACGACGTCGACGTGAGCGCAAACGCAGACGCAAAGGCCGACTCGGCCGCCGATCCCCCAAACACCTCTGGAAAGAGCAACCGCAACAGAGCCCGAAGCTCCGTAAGGTTGTTCTGCAGCGGCGTCCCCGTCAGGAGCAGCTTGCAACCACTCTGTCTGCGCGCCACGGCAGACACGCCGCTGTCCCAGTTCTTGAGCCGCTGGGCTTCGTCAAACACCACATAGCGCCAGGTCATCATGGCGCCACCAATCCGCGACTCCGAGACCAGCTGCTCGTAGCTGGTGAGCAGCACGTCAAACTTGCCAGGATGGACAACCGACGACAGCAGCCGCGACCGTTCCGCGTGGTTACCGTAAAAGAGAAGCACGCGGAGGCCCGGTGCCCAGCGCGCCAACTCAGCCTGCCACGACGGCAACACAGAGAGCGGAGCCACGACCAGGTGGGGCCCCCGCACGCCTCGCTCTACAGCCAGGTATTCGAGGAAAACCGCCACTTGCATCGTCTTGCCCAGTCCCATTTCATCGCCGAGGACCCCCCCCGTGGCGGCCGGGTGGTGGCGCACCAGCCACCGGACGCCGTCCAGCTGGTAGGACCGCATGGTGCCGCCCTGTACCCAATCTGGCTGGGTTCGAAAAACGTCGACGTCAGGCAGGGGCAAGCCGGAGTCGCTGCCCACCGCCGCCCGGAGGGGGCCCAACAGCCGCGCTGCTATGGGTCCGCCCAGCGACGTGTCCGCATCGGCGGAACCGAGGAAGGGCTCAAAGCACCGCCAGTGGGCAGAGAGAAAGCCCAGCCGATACGGCGCAGCGGCAACCGCATCGCGCTTGAGCGCCCGGTTGAGCGCCAGCCGCGCACTGTCGTCCTCTGCGGCACGGCTCTGCGCCGCAGCGGCACGGCCGCCATTGGCAAGCTCTCCGTCGCTCCCACCGCCCGCCTCCGCGGCGGCCGCCTCAGCCACAGCGATGCGCGCCAGTGACCCGGCCACGTCTGGCGCCGAGTGGGTCCCACAGCACGCCACATGCGGCGCAGACAGACCTGGGATGTACTCGGCTACCCAGCCACAGCGGCGTCCACAGAGAAGATGAAAGGTGCGGGTGCAGGCCGCGTCTGCAGACAGCGGCTCGCCGCCTCTGGCCGCCTCGGACAGGGCGTCGAGCGCGCGGCAGGACACCACCCCAAACCGCTGGGGCTTGAGGCAAACGCAGCAGGCGGCAGGCGGACCCAACGACGCCCCCGCCACCGTCCCCCGAACCAGGCGGGCAGCCCAGTCCACCGATAGGCCTGTCCCCCACGCAGCGCATGCGATGTGGACCCAGCGGACCTTCTTGCGCAGCACCGCCGTCTGAAAGACCGCACCCCCGACGGTGGGACAAACCGCACACTCAACGGACCGCGGCGGAACGCCCGCTGAACAGGCGTCGCAACGAAAGGCGTTACGCGTACCGCCCCTGCGGCTGGCCGCCACACCCCGCGGTGGGGTGGCCGCCGTCGGCGACGCCGTCGTTGACACTGCCGCCGCCACATCAAGGCCGTAGCACTCGCGGTGGACGACCACCCCACACGCGGTGCACACCGCCAGAGGGTCCCCCTCGCCGCCGCCCTTGCCGCAGCAGTGGCACACCCGCGCAGCCGCCGCCGCTGCCGCCCGCGGGGGGGTGACGGGGGAGGCGACCGCCGCCGCACGACGGGCGGCGGCCTTGCGCACCAGCTGCGCCGCCCGCACCAGATCCAGCGGGGCACCCGCCTCGCCCTCCGAGTCATCCGACACGGTGACCGCGTCGGCCGCCACGGCAGCGGCCGTGGCGGCCGCCGCTGCCGCCGCGGCCGCTACCGCCGCCGTGGCCGCCGCAGGCGCGCGCCGGGCCCACGGGCTGGGCACCTCACTATCCTGGGCGGCCGGTGGCACCGCCGGCTTGGCCGCCCGTGCTACCGCCGGCCGTGCGGCCGGCGGTGGCCGCGCCTTGGCGGCCGCAGCCGCGGGGACGGGGACAGTGAGGCTGCGGCCACGGCGGGGTGGCCGGCCGGCAACGTTGGCCGGTGCGGCGGCCGCCGCGGCAGTGGCGCCCGCTGAGGGCGAGCGGCGGGGTCGAAGGCTGTCCACCATCAGGCCGGGCCGTGCCGCCCGTGCCGGCCCGCGGCGCCCGCCTACGCGGCCGCCCCGCGCCGCCGTGCCCGCTACCCCCCCGGGCGACCCCCCCCCGGCCGTGGGGCCCCCCGCCGCGGTGTCATCCTCATCATCGGCCTGGCCCCCGCCATCTTCCTCCGCTGACGCACTCGACGAGCTGGCATAACTGCCGCTGCCGCTGCCGCTGCCGTCGTCACTCGACACGAGCACAACAACATCGCCACCGGCCACACCGTTACGAGACTCCCCGTCTACCGCAGCCGCTGCCGCCGTCGCCCCGAGCGGCGCCGCGGGCCGGCGCCTCGACCGGCGAGGCCGGCCACTCTCGGGCGTGGCGCCCGCCGCCGCGGCACCAGTGGTCGACCCGGCGTCGACGGCGAGCGCCGACGGATCGCGCATCGCCGCCGCCGCCCCCCGGCGCCGGCGCTTGGCGGGTGGTGCCATCTCGGGAACGTGGGCAGTCGCCGCAGCGGACCGTCAGCCAGCAGGAGGAAGTCCGCCTAGACAGACAGCGATGCGTGGTGTGCCGTTCCGCGGGGCCCGCTGCAGTAGCCAGGAGCAGACCACGAAAAAAAAAAGAGGAAAAAAAAGAAGGGAGAAAGCCAAAAAGCAACGTCGGCCGAGCCACCTACGACGGGGGCCCACGGGCGGCTGGCGTGGTGGATCGTCGCCCTCACGCGCCGTCGCGCAGCCGACCGTGGATCGCGCCTCCGTTGACGCCGCCGTCGTCACCGACGCCACGCGGGGCGGTTGGGGTTAGGCGCGAGAGGGACCCGCGGCCGCCGTGGTGTCGCCGTGACGAGCCCCGGCCGGCCACGTGGCGCATCAAACGGCGCGCAAATTCTGGGTGCACTGCGCGAGGCCACTGATTTGGGATCGGAAGGCGGCTGCGTCCGAGGGCTCGCGCGAGCTCACACTTGCCGGCCGTCGCCCCTTTCGTACGTACTGTACGGTACTGTATGTACGTACGGTACTGTATGTACAGTACTGTACAGACATTCCAATTGTTCTGGTTCTCGGTGAGGGAGGGGTGGTTGGCCATCTTCGCTCCGCGTGGCAGCGCCTACGGCGATGGATGATGGGCCCCCGTGGGTCGACCGGCAGCCGGCAGTCACTGTTTGCCGCCGCGCGTGTGACGGCGGCGGCGGCACAGACTGCAACGACAGCTGCCGCCGGCCGCGGCAACGACGGTGGCGGCTGCGTCGGGCGATATGCGGGGCAGACGCCGGCGACGGCCGCGACGGCCCCCGACGGTGGTGTAACTGGCGATGACGTGACCGCCGCGGGGCGGGGGGGTGCGGCGGTGGGACATGCCCAGGGCGAAGCGGGGAGGGGGTGGGTTGCCATTCCCCCCCACTTGCGGCGGGCACTCTCGCGATCACTCGACTGCCGCGGTCCACCCGGCAGAAGAGGAGCGGTCCCCCCCGCTGCAGCGGCTGCACCCACCGCCTCCCGGCCAGACAGGGTGGTAGACAGAGGGCCGTTTTGGACGGCGTGACACCACGGGTGCCAGGTGTCGGGGCTAGACACTCAGTATACGGCCTACCTTTCCTCTCCCCCTTGGCTAGTCCACGGGGGTTGCCCTACTTGTACACTGGGCACCGCTCGGACCTCACTGCCCCGCTCCCCCCTGCGTGTCTCGCTGCGCCGTCGTCCCTTTTCCGCGCCCTCCTCCCAGTGTTGCGGTCCTTCTCCCTGTGTCGTCCCGACTCCCACCGAGTGGGTGCATCGTCCCGGCTCCCACCCGGTGGGTGCCGCAGTTGCACTCACAAACAGCTGGGCCCGCCACTGTGACAGAGGACCTTGCGGGTACGGGCGCTGCCGCGGCCGCGGTCGGCGACAGCGGGCATGCGTGTCAACACGTGACACCTCTTTCCCCAGAGGTGGCTGTTTGCGAGCGACGGGACGCGTGGGGGCAGGGGTGGTGTGACGGCGGGACCGCCGCGGGCCGCGACGGCGGCGGCCGCTTTCGGGGGGGTGGCCGCCACGGCAGCAGCGGCGGCGGCCGCCGCTCCTCGCGCGGGCGCACCCAGCCGGTGGGGCGCTGCCGCCGCGGGCCGTCACCGCCGAGGCGGAGCCGCGCAGCTGTGGACGGCAGTGCAACGGCGAGCGGCAGCGGCGGCGGGGGGAGTAGCACTCCCAACGGAGCCAGTGGGCCCCGACGTCGCCACGCCCCCGCAACGGCTGGCAGGGGGAGGCTGCTCAAGGCCCAGTGGGTCTGCCATCCATGACCTAGAGAGTGTGCAGTCCATGGGTACAAACTCGGCGTGACGTATTGTGCATGACCAAGAGACCCTCGGGGGCTGTCCACCACCAGGGACAGATGGTGCAGTACAGCGAAACAAGCAGGCTGCCCCGTGACCGTGTCGGAGCTTGCCGGGCGTGCGTGCGCGGGAGGGGCGGGAGCCACCCAAAATCTTGCCGTTGAGGCGCGTGCCCCAATCGCGCGACCCGACGCACGGCCCCCCCAGCGATGCGCTGTGCACCCCGCTCGCGCGCCTCGACGGGGCGCACGCACGTGGGCGCGCACGCACGGGGGCACACGCACACGGGGGCGCGCGCCAGCACAGCCCACCTCTCCGCGTGGGCCCCTCCCCTCCCGGCAGCCTCGTCACGCCCTCCCCCCCTCCTCTCACGGGTGTCGGTGTGTCTCCCTCTTCTGCGGTGCGTTTGCCCTTTCTCCTCTGCTGCCCGGCTGTCCAGCCGCCCCTAAAAGCGAGAGCAGCGCAGACACCCCCACCCCACCCCGCCCCGCCTTTCCCGTGCCGCCGGGTGGTGCCTGCCGCGCCCCCCTTCCCCCCCCCCCCGCTACGTCTCCGTCGCCATTTTCAGCCCGCCCGCCGGCCCGGCCACCCGCCTGCCCTCCCGGGTCTTTCCACCTTGCACTTCCCCCCCCCCGGTCGGCGGGCCTGTACTCCATCCTTGCTGATTCCCCCCTTCCCCCCCCCCACCCCCCCCCTCCAGGTTCTCGTTCCGCCGCGGGAAGTTGGCCATGGACGCGGGGTCCCCCCGCTTCCCCACCTCCCCCACCCTCGTGGCGGGGTGGGCGGCCAAGGAGCTGCCACCGGGGGTGGTCGCCGAGCACCTGCCAGGGGTGGTGGCCGCCGCCGCCGCCGCCGTGGCCGCACGGGGGCGCCCGCCGCCGACCCCACCGCCGCCGCCTCCGCCGTGGCCCCTCGGGGAGAACTGCCGCGTCGGCGACGGCGGCGACGACGACGAGGACGGCGGCGGCGGCGGCGACGGCACCGTGACGGCGGTAGCGCCCCCGGCAGACGCCGCCACGCTGCTGGCGCGCAAGGGCGCCGCCGCCACCTACGCGGCGTTTGTGGCGGCGGCCACCGCCGCCACATCGCGGCCGGTGGTGGCGGGGGGGGCGGCGACGCCGCCCCCAGCCTTGGCGGTCAGCGGCGCGAGGCGTCTGCAGCTGCTGCGGGGCTTTGCGGCTGCCAGCGGCGGCGGCGGCGGCGGCGGCGGCGGCGGGGCGCCCCCCCCCCTGGCGGCGATTGCGGCCGTTGTCGCTGCGTTTGCCGATCGCCTTGCCGCCGCTGGCGTGGCGGTGTACGTGTGCAGGCGGCTCGAGTGGGCGCACGAGGGGTGGGTCACCCACGGGTGGCTCGAGTGGGTGGACGTGGACGTGGCGGGGGGCTACGTGCCAGCCGAGGCGGTCAAGGGGTGAGCCACCGGCGGCCCTGGGGCGTGGTGCCCGCCCCCCCCCCCCCCAGGCGTCGGGTCGGGCGGGCACGCCGCACGAGGCGCGCGCGTGTGTCACGCCCGCGGTTGGGGGGTTGGGGGGGGGGGGGGATGGGCAGTCTCTGGAGGGAGCGACGCGGGGAGGGGGGCGGCAGAGGTCTCGGCCCCGCCAGGGCGGCTTTGCGCGTGGCGGTCGCCGCCGCGCAGCCGGCCACAGCCGCGAGGGGCCGCCCAGCGGGGTATCGCTGGCCGCTGCGGGCACTGTGGGCAACGCCCCCGCGGCGGCGGTGACGACCGCGGCGGCGGCGGCGGCGGCGACGGTGGTGGTGGGTGTATGCGCAGATGGCAACGGGCGCGGGGGATGGGCGGTTGGGGTCCGGAAGTGGGGGTTGGCGGGAGGAGGGCGGGCGCGGGGGGATGCGACTCTGGCCAGCGCCCCCCCCTTCCCAAACCCCAGCTCTCCCTCTTGCCCCCCCGCCGCCGCCCACGGGCACGCCGTGATACGACGGTTCGCTGCCTACCGCGGCCGCGACTGCGCCCTCAAAGACGCTGCCGTGACAGAGGCCCACACAACGGCGGACAGCGCGGCCGCAGCACCGGCGGGGCGCCGAGCACCGCGGCGGGCGCGGCGGCCGGCCGCCACACGGAATGTCAATGGGCGCGCACGCCCGCACCGCCGCTCGATTACAACATGTGGCGATGGGCGGCGGTAAGAGGGGCGGAGGGGCGGAGGGGGAGTGAGAACGCGGCACACGTCGCGGCGGCGGCTGTCATGGCGGACCACACGACACGAGGGTGGCGGAGAAGCACGACGCGCACGGGCGTGGGAGCGCGCCCCCCCCGGCAAAGGTTGAGCAGCACGCATGCAGGGAATAAAAAACACGTACACGCGCGCACACACCAGGCACGCGTTCCTATGGCGAGGGCAGAAAATCCAGCCGCCCGCGCCATCCCGAGGCACAAGAAAGAGGAGGATACCACCGGGAGGAGACTCCAAAAACAGGGCGAAGAAGAAAAGAAAAAAAGCGGAGGAAAAATGCCTGACGATATGGACGGCAGGCGTACGGCCGGGCGGCAGCGGCGGGGGCGGCAGCGGAACGCTCAGTCGGCGCTCGCCTTGGTCACGTCGTAATCCTCTGTCGGCAGGTCGTCGGTGGCCATGACGAGGCTGAAGAAGCCCACCGCGTTTTCCGGCTCCATCGGGTGCTCGGCCTGGAAGATGTAGCCCTGGACGGTAACAAGGGAGGAGCCTTCACGCCGCTCATAGTGGCCCTGTGCAGATGGAAAACATATGACGAAATGACATTGGCACATAGTGGACAGGGAAGGTGCAAGAATACGAAGACAAAACAGCACGACAGCAAGATGAGTTCGGCGTCCAGGCATCCGGCACACAAAACACACGCACAGGGCAGATCCCCAACGGGTGCACCCCGGCAACGACCCTCACACGAGGATAAGACAACCGACACAACACACCACAAGGGCAGCAGGGCCACCCCCGGGCAAGGTCCTCACGAGTGGCGCCCCCCCCCCCTCTGTCCAAACGCACCTTGTAGAACCGGGTGACGGAGAAGCTAAAGTCCCCATCATAGTTGCGTGTCAGCGCCAGCCCCAGTGTGCCATCCGCCTCGTTGAGCGCCCACTCCCCCGTCACCGAGTCTGGCACCGGCCCGCTGGTGGCGCCAAAGTCCACACCCTTGTCCGCCGCGCGGAGGTAGAGCGCCGACACGGCCTGCTCCGAGTCCTCCATCTCGATGAGCTGAAAGCTGCGGTTCCCCACATCCGCATCCGTCACGGGCGCCGTCGGGCCACCACCGCTGCCGGCCGACCGGGGGGGTGCCACCGACGCCGCACCCGGCGCAGACGTGTTCTCTGACGACGACATGCGCAATACCGCACTGGGCGAGGCCGCGGCAGCAGCGGGGCAACCAGCAGGGGAGGGTGGCCGGCGGGTGGCCAGCCGGCCCGCGGCGCGTGGCGCAGCGCCGGCGCGCAGGTGCGCACAGAGCGGGGTACCGACGACAAAAGCCATGGTGAGGGGACGGTAGATTGGGGGGAGGGGGGGGGGATGAGCAGACGGTACGAAGAGTCAGGCGGGGGTGCTAGGAGGCGGTGGCGAGATGACAATAGCACAAAACAACGGCCCCGGGCACAATGGCGCCAGACGACAAGTGCGGGAGTGGTGGTTGTGGTGCAGGAAGGCTGTTGCCAATGACCCGACGCGTACAAGACTTTGAGCGCGATGGGGCCACGTTCCGGCGAGAACGTGCTCCAGCTTCTCGTCAGGGCTGAGCGGGACGTCCTGGACTGCCATTCCACGGCGGCCAAAGATATGTCTGTTCAGAAAAAAATCCCACTTCCCGCCAGATCTCCCATGCAGACCAATCAGCGGCGGTAGTTATACACTCTCATGTGCCAAGCTAGCTAGACAACCGTTCAAGTTCTTGCTGCAATTGGACGGCAAGAGTAACGATCAGCACCTCGACTTCACAGCGATCCGTACAGTTTACGTGCATTGGTTTGCGCGGGCTTATGGACGCAACCTTGTGAGATCGCTATGGTTCCGTCCTTAGGCCAAAGACCTTGGCTCATCTCTCTAACCGAACCGCGACTCATATCCATTTCCACATTTCAGCTGCAGTACAACCCCTATCTGAGCCTTCGCCTCCGCATGCGTACTAGAGTAGCGCAACATGCCCTGGGCGTGTTGAATGTACCGCCTCAGGCGTGCTTTACATGTGTTTTATGACGTGCCCCGACTCACGCCCAGCGTTGAGGGGCGTGTTATCTGTGCTTTAAAAAAATAATACTACTGCAGCCGTTCTTTTTTTCGATCGCACCGGGCGCATAGAAGCGACTGGCATCTTCTCGCGAGGCACGGCTTGTCAGCTCCTAGTATTGTACCCACAACTGATAACACGCCTGAGCACTACGACCTGCTCTGCTTCAATGGGCCTCCTCCATGAAACCGACTGCTGCGGCTGCACACCCCCCGTACTCTTCGCCTTAGCTGCAGCCGTCGTCGCCAACCCTACCAACCCATACCAGCAGCCAGCCCACGACTGACAACACGCGTGAGCAGTACGCCCTGCGCGGCTTCCTTGGGCATCCTCCCTGCAGGCCAAGACTCTGTACGGAATGGATCAAACGCAGTGTTCTTGCTCATTTTCATGTCGTTTTCTCACGACTGGTATCAGCATCACGACAAACTTGCTGGATGTGGCGGAAGGGAGTAGGAGACGGTGGAGAGCTGCGTGAGGCGAGGAGGAGGGGACACCTTAGGGCAACAAGGACGTGGGGGTCCAGGCTGGCTGGCCATCGATGTATGTGTCGGGGCAGAGCAAAAGGCGTCTAGGTGTTTCCCGCCTTGCCAAACACGCTGAGGCGGTCCATAATGGGCCTTGCCTCTTCCGATGCGCGCCATCCTGATGGTGGCGGTGAGAAGGTGCCGATGAGAGGGACCAGCACGCGTTGCCGGGGGATGGAGCCGTCAGAGAGAAGGGGACCGCCACCCAATGCTTCGAAGTGACGCGCCCAAGAGCCGAACAAGGCTAAATTTACTATACAGAAACGTACGTAACAGGCGCTTCCTTACTAATAAGGGGGGCTACATACTGATTAGAGAAGGCGTGTTTTGCGTGCTTCACGTGTTTTACGTGGTCACGCCTCACGCATTGGCCAAGGAGGGCGTGTTGCGCAACCCTCATGCGTACACATTACTGACACCGTGGGGACCAGTCGCCCTCCCATCGATCGCGCTCACGCCGCCAGCGATGACAAAAGCTCGTTGTAGTCATCTCCTTGAAAATAACGGTCAGGCAAGTAGAATTCGAGCGTAACAACGGCGGACGGCGTCCGGGCGGTGGCAGCATCGACGGTGGCTCCACATACGATTTGAAAAAAGGGTCTTCATGGCAACGTGTAAATTGATCTCGGGGCGTCGTAGATAACGGTGATTCCCTACAAGAGTGAAGTGATGCCACGTCTAATTCAGGGCCCTGAGAGCAAAACAGTCATCTCGTGCTCAGCGTGACCGTCCGATGTGGGTCGCGTCCGACATGAATGAAGGCCTCCACTGTCCAGATACGCGTGCCTCATCTCTTGTTGGCCACTGGTCATGATCTCTGTCTGCACGGAGTTGGAGAATGTGAAGTAGCGCCGTCTACACTATCACGTGAATTATTCGCCACCCCGGCTTCGAGCACCGTACCACGGGATAGCGTTACGGTACAGACGGAGGGGCTACACGTAGGGTTGCGCAGCACGCCCGGGGCGTGCTCTAATGAGCACACCGGGGGCGTGATAAGGCGCGATTTAGGTGATCCGCCCTCACGCACCCAGTGAAAAGGGCGTGCTGAGGGCAGGATGTGTCGTACCAATACTTAATCACATATTTTCGATCCATGAAGCTTCCTCAGTGCAAGACTATCTATTCTACTCGTAATGTTGGCGCTTCGCGTCTCAACAACGATGCTTATCGGTGAGACGGCGGTCGCGCGCAGAAGCCTCAGATGTGCAACGTCAAAAGGCCACCAATCCTGTTGAAGACAGTGCCTGCGTCAGAAATTGGCCGTTCTACGTCGCACACCCGAGGCTTCTGCGCGCGATGGTCGCCTCACTGATCTGCATCGTCATCTGTCGACTTCACTTGGGGGGTGTTACAACAATGTTCAGCCATTAACTGAACAGTTTGGGGGCGCTAGGTTTTGGGCGGGATGGGCATGCTTGACTTCGTGGGGTGTGCCCCGGCGTGCTCTAAGACGTGATCCGCCCTCGCGCCCTCCAAAAAGGGGCGTGCTGTGCAACCCTAGCTCCACGTATTGCACATAGGTAGAGAGATAAGCACATCCGTGGTCGTTCTCCGAGACGGGTTTCAAAATGTTTTCATTTTGGTTTCGCCCTACGCAGTTCCTCGGGCAAGCATGAGCTTCAAAGGTGGCTTTTGACAATGTTTACGGAGAGCTCCGATCGGGCCAGGAACACACACACACTTGAGAATTCCAATCACGTGGGAAGCAACTGACCAGTGTCTGCTCCTCGTTGCGGTCCGCTCTTGTGCAAAAAGATGGATCTGGGGCTCTCTCCGCGTTCCCGAAGAACACGACGGGCGAGCAGGTAGTAATGAAAGCTACATGTCGGGCATCGCGGCACACGGCATGAAAATGGACGAGAAAGTGCCAGATCGCCGGAGAAAGTACCTGCGCTGTGACCGAGCAGCGCTGTAAGTATGCCATAATCAGGCTTGAGAGGTGACAATCTCACTTGAAAACTGTAGCATCCCTGGCCCTGACTTGGCGCCGACCCGGGATGGCGACCAAGGGACACCAGGTGCCAGGACACGCCCGCCGTGTGGGGATGGTTGGCGGCCGTGGCCCGTGCCCGGCACTGGGATGCGGTGGACTACGCTACCCACACGTGAGAGAGGGACTTCTGATGGGTTTTTGCATATTTGTGAGGGACTCGATTTGAGAGAATTTGAATGTGAGATTTGTGAGGGAGAATAGAATTAGTAGTGATAGTGGCCCCGGACCTGACGAGGACAGACTCGGGTCGGGGCCACTCGTGGGTAGGGGGGGGCTACCTCGCCAACGTGCCGAGGCTCCCCCAGATGCACGTCAAGAGGAACAGCGAGGCGCCCTTGGCCCGCGCCCTCAGGGAGAAAGACAACTGCGCGTTTGCTTTCCTCTTCCCCGTGTGCACTACCGTGCGTATCTGTTCGCTCTGCCAGCAGGCACGTGAAGCAACAGGCATACCACTCTCGTAGTTCCCGTTTCTGTGTTACCTGTCCGTCTCCCCCGAGGGATACTGACACGTGTCTGAGAGGATCGAGTTTTATACCACACGTCGCCGTTGTCACTGAGCTCCGCCGCCATCGAATGGGGCGAGAGCAGCTTGCTCACGAAAGCCGGGCTGTGTCTCACACAACCAATACGGGTGCGCGTTTTAAATGAGGACACTATTGGCAGAGGGGTACTCGAGTGTCACGGCAGCGTCGCTGCAGAATCCGCTTCTGCGAGTAGGCGTATGCGTGCACCACTGGGCGGGGAGCTGTTGGATGTCCAGGGTATTTGCTCGCCGGATCGGCCCACCTCTCGCACAACAAATGGTCGACCTTCTCCAGAGTCGTGTCGGTTCCCAATCAACTTGCCTGTCGCAGTGGCAAGTGTGTATTCGAAAGCTGTCGCTGACGCAAGCCGCAAGTCCGCGCACGAGATTCAGTTGCCGCTGTGGTGACGTCAGCCGAGGCGCCCCAGTGCACGGCGCTCGACAGCATGGTCGTCTCTCGGTGCTGTTCGTGTCGGTGTGTAGCACAATAGGAATCCGTCGCACGTCCACTCTCAGGGAACACTCACCAAGGGGGATCGGCACCAACGTCACCGGGAGGCCAAGGTTGCTGTCCTTGGAGCGCAAGCCACGGGACCAAGATGGGAGCCCAAATGGGAGGGGTTTGTTGTTCTACCTTGGCCGGCGGTGGATTCGCCACCGGCCCCCTCGTTATAAACCCTCGGAGACACTACTAACTACCCTCCACCCCAAGATGCAAGTCCCTCTGGTCATACGTAACTTATAGATACCGTGACCAGTACGGACTCTCAAATTGAAAGTTAAGGATTAGAAGTAGCCCCCCCAATATTAGGGTCACAATACGGACAACCATATTGCTACATATCCCCCCCTTAGATTCGGCCCGTCCTCGGGTCGAGTTGCATTCGGGTTACCGAATGTAAGTGGGTCGCGTGACTGTTTACCCGTCGGGTGGGGCTTTGCGCCCCGTCGCGACAGACACCCCTTTTCGAGGTTGTCCGAGGGGGGTGCCCCCCTTTGTGTGGTACACACACGATCCGTTTTCCGGACCGTTAATTTCCCGATGCGGGTTTTTGTTCACGACCCCCCTTTCAGAGGGGTGGTGCAAGCGGATCCGCCACCAGGTGCCTGGTGGTAGGGGGGCCCCTCTCGTGTGGACGATTGAGTGGGGGGCGGGGGCTGCCCGCGTTGCGTGGGGGCGGTTGGGGGTGACCCCCCTTTGCTTACCCCGTGTGTGGGGGTGGCCCCGTCCCGCCCAGGTGCCTGGGTGGAGCGCGTTCGTAGCCCCGTGGGGCGCGGGTCGACCCGCGTGTTTGTGGCGCTTCTCGTAGCCGTTTGTGGTCATAAGCGCGGGTGCCCGCGCTTCCCTGGCTCGTCCCGGTTATCCCACCGTACCGGGTCGTAGCCGTCGACGGCTTGTGGGCGTGGGGGACTCCGCACCCGTTATCATGTCCTATCCCCAGGTGCTTGGAGAGGAGGAAGACCTCCTGATCGGGGAGGAGATGGAGGACGACGCGCCTGTCGGTCCCGACGCCGCGCGTTACGGGGTGAGCTCGTCTGACGACGACGGGCCTGCGGTGTCCGTCCGTCTGTCGGCCGGAAGACTGTCGTCCGTGTGCAGCGGCACGACGGTGCCGTCGGCCGGCGGTCAACCCGGCGGTCAACCGCGCGTGGCGGCTTCTACCCCCTCTCTGCCGGCTGCCCGGATGGAGCCTGGTGCAGGTGCCGGCTCACCGCAGCTACCTCAAGATGGTCCGCCCTGCGGCGGAGGTGGCGACCCGCAGCCGACTCCGGCTGGTCAAGGTGGTCCGGGTGTCCGGGCGGTGACTCCTCGAGGCGGTCCCGACGTTGACGCGGGTGGTGGTGGCGGTGCGACACCCGGTGCGGCGGGTCAAGACGGTGCGGGTGTCCGCACGGCCGGGGCTCCGGCTCCGGAGGCTGTCCAAGTGCCTTCCCCTTCCGCGGCGGGGGCTACGCCGACGGGTGGTGCCGGCACCGGTACCGTACCTGCGGTGCCGCGGGTGTCGAGCGGTCAAGACGCTCCTTCTCCCATGGCGGTTGACACCGGGAGTTACTCCGGGCGGGCGCCCGCCCTTCTTCTTCCTCCTCGGCCTCGTCAATCTCCGACGTCGGCCCCTCTGCCGGTGGTGCGTCCCCCGGCGCCCCCGATTCTTCCTGGTCCTGCCCGGGTTGCCCCGTTGGGTGGCGGCGTCGCCGTGGCGGCGGGTCAACCCGCCATGTCGGTGTCCGACTTGGTGGCTCGGGTTCGAGGCCTCACGGTGCAAGAGTCGATGGAGTCCGATGGGCGTATGCGGGTGGACTTCCACCTGGTGCATCCCCGTGGAGAGTCCTCCCGGCGCGTCAAGGTGGACCCGAGCTGGGAGCGGGAGTTGGTGCGGCTGGTCAACCAGCCGAACGCGGTCCGGGTGGAACACCATTGGATCCTGAGTCAGCCGGACGACCGGCATGCGCAGCTCTGGCGCACCCGGGTGGGACGGGGTGAGGTCTACCTCGACCCCAACTTCGGGGTCTGCGACCTGATTGCCCCCGCGTTGCCGCGGGAGATTGACTACCCGGCTAGTGCTCGGGGATTGCGGCGGCGGCGGAGCCGGTTGCGTTTGGGGAGACGGTGAGCCGTACCGGTCGGTATCCCGACTATGACTACTACCCGGGGGAACCCCCGTATCTGTCGTTGACGGCTCCCTACCCGCCCATGGCGGGGTTGAAGTCGGCGTCGAGTTGGCGACGTAACCATGGTGTCATGGCCGATGCGTTCCGCACGGATATAACGTGTGCGTTGCAGACCGGCAACGGTCGTGCTCCGGTATACACTCCCGTGCGCCCGCCGCTATGGCAGGAGGGGTGGGAACCCGCCCCTGCTTTCCGGTTTGACACCGGCTCCTGCCTTCGCTACTTCGGGAGTGTGTTGGCCTCGCGACCGGTCCACCCGTTGCAGGGTACCTTCACCCTTGAGGTTACCCTCGGGCAGGCTTCATCCTTCTTGCTGTCCGTCCGCCGGCAGGGTCGTCTGTTTCATCTTCCGACGGGTGTCCGTCGGCACATCGCGCAGTTGGGCGTGGATCTGATAGCTGCCAAGACCGGGTTGGCCCGGGAGTTCGAAGCCCTGCTGGCTGTTCACGATGCCGTGAACTGGGCTGGGGTGTTGGCCCTTCCCCCGTACCGGGACCCGCAGGCTGGGGCTTCCCCCTTGCCTCGTCACTCGTTGCGTGTCCGGCGTACTCAGCCGGGTGAGCCTAGTTGCCATGGGTGGGCGTCCACCGAGGCCGTTCCTGACCTGGGTATTCCCATGGTTATCCATGACCCTCTTCAGGTCCTTGCTCCGTGGTTCGGTAACCCGATGCCGGCGGCGGTTGGCCGTCGTCCCCGAGAGTGGGGCTCTGTGGGTGGGGAGCGTGAGGTGTCCCGTCGTCGGGCGGAGTACCGCCGTGGTTACGGTGGAGCCCCTTCGGTAGGGTCCTACCGGGCCTCGTATCAGGTGCCACCGGCTCCGGTGGTAGCCGTGTCGGCTCCTGTGGCTCCTCTGGCTGCGCCAGTGTCACCTCCCGCCCCTGTCCTACATGACGGGGGTCCCCGTCTCTGGTATGAGGGCGTTGACGCCCTTGTTACCCGCGCAATGCGTGGGGGTCTCTCTGTTAGCTGGGGGATATCCCCCAGGTGCTGCGCTGGTTGGGTCAGCGCGTTGCTTCGGTGGCGTCCTGGACCGCCTCCAGAAAGCTCTGGAGGACGTGGAGGCTGGCCGCAGCACCCTCGTCCAGCTATGCACCGAGGTAACTCGGGTGGTCGACCGTCGTGACGTTGCCGACCGGTGGAGCACGGAGGTCTACGCGCTTACGCGTGAGTGGCCTCCCTCGGGCAGTGGGTCTACCCACTGAGGAGTGCTATTGTTTGTGCGGGAGAGGGCCCCGGCAACCCTTATGGTAGCCGGGTAGTAGTGAGTATAAACTCATCCCCCGCTGGGGGCATTGCTTGCCTCTGTTTGCTGCCCTGGGGAGTACCCCTTCTGGCTCAGTGGTGCCTTGCCTCCCGTCCAAATTCTTCCGGTTGGTTCATGCTTGGGGAGGTTATCCTCCCTCACTTTGTGTCTTGGCTTTGGGAGGTCATCCTCCCGTGTAAGCCCCCTAGTTACTTCGATATTATCGGAGTTAGCCTTTACCTTTAAGTTACCTTATTAAGGTTCAGGTTTTTACTTAGTTACCTAAGCTTAGCTCTACTTAGTTACCTAAGCTTGGTTCGACTTAGAAACCTAAGTCTGATTTGACTTAGAAACCTAAGTCTGCTTTAACCATTTCACACCCTACTTAGTAGGTATAAGCCTCACCCCCCAACAGCCGAAGTCGGTGTCGGTTGGGTTGTTACAGTAGGCGTCGTCGCCTCATGTAAGGCATGAGTAGTTGGCGGGGTATATTTGCCGCCTGTTCCCAGGTGGGTGAGTCGTATCCGACCCACATAACCTTGACGTACCAGGGTCCTGGTATGTCCGGGTCGGTGTGTCCGACCACGCTCTCTACTTGGTATGGAATCCCATCCGGTCCCACCGGGTCATCCGACCGGTGGGTTGTAAGAGCTTCATGTAGCAACCCAGCCGGTACCGGCTGAGGCTGTTCCGGCTTCGGAGCAGGTGTGACATCATTCATACTGATGCGTTGGATCTCCGTATCGGAGTGTAAGATAACAGAGTGGTCATCTCTGTGGAGGATCTGGTACGGTCCCTTGACCGGTTGCATAAGCTTGTTCCCTCGGAACTTTTGGTGTCTGATATAGACCCAGTCACCTGTTACCAGGGTTGCGTGCGCACCCGTAGTCGGGCGTCGAAGTTCTTCTTATACCGAAGTTGTGTTCTGTCAAGGGCACCCTTGAGCTTAGGAATCATCCACGATAGCTTGGCCAACCAAGCTAGGTGGATGCGTTCGGCGGGTCGGCCCTTCGGTGTATCATACCGAGTGCACCTGCCGGGTGGCAGCGTCAGGTTACCGACGCCTAGTGGCATGACCCACTCCAGCGGAGCAATGTTTGTGCTCCGATGTGGCCTGGCATTGTATGCCAGGGTGAGTACGGACAGAAGCCTGTCCCAAGTGTTCGTGTGCTCGGCCACGTAGCACTGTAGCATCTTTACGATGGTGCGGGTTGAACCGCTCCACCTGCCCGTTGGACTGCGGGTGGTAGTCGGATGCCCGACGTGGTTCGATACCGAACATGCCCAGGACCTTCGTGCAGAATGCCGACGTAAGGTTTGCTCCGTTATCGGAGAGGAGTTGCTTCATGACT
>CM020618.1:22643172-22739205 GCA_009829735.1 Pyropia yezoensis
CGTGTGGTGGGGTGGCCCCGTCCCGCCCAGGTGCCTGGGTGGAGCGCGTTCGTAGCCCCGTGGGGCGCGGGTCGACCCGCGTGTTTGTGGCGCTTCTCGTAGCCGTTTGTGGTCATAAGCGCGGGTGCCCGCGCTTCCCTGGCTCGTCCCGGTTATCCCACCGTACCGGGTCGTAGCCGTCGACGGCTTGTGGGCGTGGGGGACTCCGCACCCGTTATCATGTCCTATCCCCAGGTGCTTGGAGAGGAGGAAGACCTCCTGATCGGGGAGGAGATGGAGGACGACGCGCCTGTCGGTCCCGACGCCGCGCGTTACGGGGTGAGCTCGTCTGACGACGACGGGCCTGCGGTGTCCGTCCGTCTGTCGGCCGGAAGACTGTCGTCCGTGTGCAGCGGCACGACGGTGCCGTCGGCCGGCGGTCAACCCGGCGGTCAACCGCGCGTGGCGGGCTTCTACCCCCTCTCTGCCGGCTGCCCGGATGGAGCCTGGTGCAGGTGCCGGCTCACCGCAGCTACCTCAAGATGGTCCGCCCTGCGGCGGAGGTGGCGACCCGCAGCCGACTCCGGCTGGTCAAGGTGGTCCGGGTGTCCGGGCGGTGACTCCTCGAGGCGGTCCCGACGTTGACGCGGGTGGTGGTGGCGGTGCGACACCCGGTGCGGCGGGTCAAGACGGTGCGGGTGTCCGCACGGCCGGGGCTCCGGCTCCGGAGGCTGTCCAAGTGCCTTCCCCTTCCGCGGCGGGGGCTACGCCGACGGGTGGTGCCGGCACCGGTACCGTACCTGCGGTGCCGCGGGTGTCGAGCGGTCAAGACGCTCCTTCTCCCATGGCGGTTGACACCGGGAGTTACTCCGGGCGGGCGCCCGCCCTTCTTCTTCCTCCTCGGCCTCGTCAATCTCCGACGTCGGCCCCTCTGCCGGTGGTGCGTCCCCCGGCGCCCCCGATTCTTCCTGGTCCTGCCCGGGTTGCCCCGTTGGGTGGCGGCGTCGCCGTGGCGGCGGGTCAACCCGCCATGTCGGTGTCCGACTTGGTGGCTCGGGTTCGAGGCCTCACGGTGCAAGAGTCGATGGAGTCCGATGGGCGTATGCGGGTGGACTTCCACCTGGTGCATCCCCGTGGAGAGTCCTCCCGGCGCGTCAAGGTGGACCCGAGCTGGGAGCGGGAGTTGGTGCGGCTGGTCAACCAGCCGAACGCGGTCCGGGTGGAACACCATTGGATCCTGAGTCAGCCGGACGACCGGCATGCGCAGCTCTGGCGCACCCGGGTGGGACGGGGTGAGGTCTACCTCGACCCCAACTTCGGGGTCTGCGACCTGATTGCCCCCGCGTTGCCGCGGGAGATTGACTACCCGGCTAGTGCTCGGGGGATTGCGGCGGCGGCGGAGCCGGTTGCGTTTGGGGAGACGGTGAGCCGTACCGGTCGGTATCCCGACTATGACTACTACCCGGGGGAACCCCCGTATCTGTCGTTGACGGCTCCCTACCCGCCCATGGCGGGGTTGAAGTCGGCGTCGAGTTGGCGACGTAACCATGGTGTCATGGCCGATGCGTTCCGCACGGATATAACGTGTGCGTTGCAGACCGGCAACGGTCGTGCTCCGGTATACACTCCCGTGCGCCCGCCGCTATGGCAGGAGGGGTGGGAACCCGCCCCTGCTTTCCGGTTTGACACCGGCTCCTGCCTTCGCTACTTCGGGAGTGTGTTGGCCTCGCGACCGGTCCACCCGTTGCAGGGTACCTTCACCCTTGAGGTTACCCTCGGGCAGGCTTCATCCTTCTTGCTGTCCGTCCGCCGGCAGGGTCGTCTGTTTCATCTTCCGACGGGTGTCCGTCGGCACATCGCGCAGTTGGGCGTGGATCTGATAGCTGCCAAGACCGGGTTGGCCCGGGAGTTCGAAGCCCTGCTGGCTGTTCACGATGCCGTGAACTGGGCTGGGGTGTTGGCCCTTCCCCCGTACCGGGACCCGCAGGCTGGGGCTTCCCCCTTGCCTCGTCACTCGTTGCGTGTCCGGCGTACTCAGCCGGGTGAGCCTAGTTGCCATGGGTGGGCGTCCACCGAGGCCGTTCCTGACCTGGGTATTCCCATGGTTATCCATGACCCTCTTCAGGTCCTTGCTCCGTGGTTCGGTAACCCGATGCCGGCGGCGGTTGGCCGTCGTCCCCGAGAGTGGGGCTCTGTGGGTGGGGAGCGTGAGGTGTCCCGTCGTCGGGCGGAGTACCGCCGTGGTTACGGTGGAGCCCCTTCGGTAGGGTCCTACCGGGCCTCGTATCAGGTGCCACCGGCTCCGGTGGTAGCCGTGTCGGCTCCTGTGGCTCCTCTGGCTGCGCCAGTGTCACCTCCCGCCCCTGTCCTACATGACGGGGGTCCCCGTCTCTGGTATGAGGGCGTTGACGCCCTTGTTACCCGCGCAATGCGTGGGGGTCTCTCTGTTAGCTGGGGGGATATCCCCCCAGGTGCTGCGCTGGTTGGGTCAGCGCGTTGCTTCGGTGGCGTGCTGGACCGCCTCCAGAAAGCTCTGGAGGACGTGGAGGCTGGCCGCAGCACCCTCGTCCAGCTATGCACCGAGGTAACTCGGGTGGTCGACCGTCGTGACGTTGCCGACCGGTGGAGCACGGAGGTCTACGCGCTTACGCGTGAGTGGCCTCCCTCGGGCAGTGGGTCTACCCACTGAGGAGTGCTATTGTTTGTGCGGGAGAGGGCCCCGGCAACCCTTATGGTAGCCGGGTAGTAGTGAGTATAAACTCATCCCCCGCTGGGGGCATTGCTTGCCTCTGTTTGCTGCCCTGGGGAGTACCCCTTCTGGCTCAGTGGTGCCTTGCCTCCCGTCCAAATTCTTCCGGTTGGTTCATGCTTGGGGAGGTTATCCTCCCTCACTTTGTGTCTTGGCTTTGGGAGGTCATCCTCCCGTGTAAGCCCCCTAGTTACTTCGATATTATCGGAGTTAGCCTTTACCTTTAAGTTACCTTATTAAGGTTCAGGTTTTTACTTAGTTACCTAAGCTTAGCTCTACTTAGTTACCTAAGCTTGGTTCGACTTAGAAACCTAAGTCTGATTTGACTTAGAAACCTAAGTCTGCTTTAACCATTTCACACCCTACTTAGTAGGTATAAGCCTCACCCCCCAACAGCCGAAGTCGGTGTCGGTTGGGTTGTTACAGTAGGCGTCGTCGCCTCATGTAAGGCATGAGTAGTTGGCGGGGTATATTTGCCGCCTGTTCCCAGGTGGGTGAGTCGTATCCGACCCACATAACCTTGACGTACCAGGGTCCTGGTATGTCCGGGTCGGTGTGTCCGACCACGCTCTCTACTTGGTATGGAATCCCATCCGGTCCCACCGGGTCATCCGACCGGTGGGTTGTAAGAGCTTCATGTAGCAACCCAGCCGGTACCGGCTGAGGCTGTTCCGGCTTCGGAGCAGGTGTGACATCATTCATACTGATGCGTTGGATCTCCGTATCGGAGTGTAAGATAACAGAGTGGTCATCTCTGTGGAGGATCTGGTACGGTCCCTTGACCGGTTGCATAAGCTTGTTCCCTCGGAACTTTTGGTGTCTGATATAGACCCAGTCACCTGTTACCAGGGTTGCGTTGCGCACCCGTAGTCGGGCGTCGAAGTTCTTCTTATACCGAAGTTGTGTTCTGTCAAGGGCACCCTTGAGCTTAGGAATCATCCACGATAGCTTGGCCAACCAAGCTAGGTGGATGCGTTCGGCGGGTCGGCCCTTCGGTGTATCATACCGAGTGCACCTGCCGGGTGGCAGCGTCAGGTTACCGACGCCTAGTGGCATGACCCACTCCAGCGGAGCAATGTTTGTGCTCCGATGTGGCCTGGCATTGTATGCCAGGGTGAGTACGGACAGAAGCCTGTCCCAAGTGTTCGTGTGCTCGGCCACGTAGCACTGTAGCATCTTTACGATGGTGCGGTTGAACCGCTCCACCTGCCCGTTGGACTGCGGGTGGTAGTCGGATGCCCGACGTGGTTCGATACCGAACATGCCCAGGACCTTCGTGCAGAATGCCGACGTAAGGTTTGCTCCGTTATCGGAGAGGAGTTGCTTCATGACTCCGTATGCACTGATCCAGTGGTCAACCACTGCGTTCATGATCGTGTATGCCGTATCATTCGGGATGGCTGCCGCTCTTGACAGCTTAGTGAAGCGGTCAGACATGACCAGGATGTACCTGTTCCCTTCTTCCGTTATCGGAAGTGGCCCGAGTATGTCGATAGCGACTTGCTCGTTGGGCCCATCAGGTGGGAATAGCTTCATGGCAGACGCCCGCCTATGTAGACTCATGCGGTTACGTGCACAGGGGTGGCATCCCCTTACGCGGTCGACCACGTCGACGGCCATTGCTGGCCAGTAGAAGAACCTTCGCATTGCTGCGAACATACGTGAACCCCCCGGGTGTCCGGCTGTAGGGTTCTCATGTTCTCGTTCCATGACGGCTTGCCGTAAGGACACGGGAACCACGACTTGATGTCGTCCATCGGCGGGTGCCCGCCGGTATATGAGTCCGTCTTCGTTCTCGGAGAAGATGCCGGCCGTACCGGCCAGGAGGTTAGCACGATGACGTCTACAGTCATCGTCGTTGGCCTGTGCCTCGCGGAAGTCCGCGAGAGTCAGTGGGCATGCTTGGTGTGCCATGGTATGGTCAACCATACCTTGGGTGGCGTTACCCACCATGCAGACCGGTACCACCGGGACGTCCTCGTCCACCGGGCGGGTATCCCCGCTCGGGGTGTCGAGTCGAGACAACGCGTCTCCGAGGTGGTTGGTTGACCCAGCCTTATACACCGTGCGGTAGTCGTGCTCGGCCATCTTCAGCCTCCATCGGGCTAGCCTCCCATGGCTATCGGAATCCTTGTCACCAAGGTTGAGGAGCCATCGTAGGGGTTCGTGGTCGGACCTCACGATGAACCTGGAGCCCTCCAGGTATGGACGGAGCAGTTGCACTGCCCATATAACTCCGAGGCATTCACGCTCGGTGGCACTATAGTTCCGCTCAGCCGGGTTGAGTGTCCGGCTGAAGTACCCTACCGGACGTAGGTCCGGGATAACGTTATCGGTACCGATCAACGTCTCTCCCTGTAACAGGGTGCATCCCACTTGTGTATCACACGCATCGACATCGATGACGAAGGTACCCCGTCTATGCGGTAACGCAAGGACGGGTGGGGCTAGTAGGGTTCGCTTCAGCGACTCGAATGCCTCCTCTTCGCTAGGCGAAGGGGGTTGGAGTACCTTGGGTAAGGTACTGCTCGTAAGAACCGTTAACGGTTTAGCTATCCGAGCGAAGTCCTTGACGAACCGTCGGTATACATTGCACATTCCCAGGAAGCTCTTGAGCTGCGTCTGGGTGTTAGGGAACCGGGCATCCCAGAGTGCCCGGGTATTGGCTTCGAGTACCCCTAGCTTACCAGGGGTTATCTGGTGGCCCAGATACTCGACCGTCTGTTGGAAGAAGGCGCACTTCTTCAGACGCAGGGTTACCCCGGCGTTCCTCAAGAGGGTAAGTACCTCGTCAACATGTTGTACATGGTCATCCATGTTACGCGAGAAGACGATGACGTCATCGAGACACACTAGGCAGTTACGCCACTTCACCCCCGACAGTATAATGTCGATAGCCCGCTGGAATGTAGCGGGGGCGTTGGACAATCCGAAGGGCATCCTTAGGAACTCGTACACTCCACTGTGACAGACGAATGCCGTCTTGGGGATATCCTCGTCCGCCACCGGGATCTGCCAGTATCCGGCATTGCAGTCGATGGTGGTAAACACCGTAGCCTCCCCCAGGGAGTCGATGCATTCATCCATCCTTGGTAAAGGGTATGAGTCCTTCTTGGTAACCAAGTTGAGGCGTCGATAATCGATGCAAAACCGAGGAGTTTGATCCTTCTTCGGCACAATAACGACTGAGGCACCCCATTCCGACATCGAAGGTCGGATCACCTTAGCTTCACTCATCCTCTTCACTTCTCCATCAACGATCTCTCGTTGCATAGGTCCCGCTCGGTGCGGTTGTGAGCGGGCGGGTCGTGCGCCTGGTACCAGGTCTATACGATGTTGGGTTGCCCCAATGGTCCCCAAGGCCCCGCCTGTCCACATAACGTCATGCTTTCTTAGCATCCGTCGTACCCCTTCGGCTACCGAAGGGGGAAGGTGGTCGAGGTCAGCCTCGGCCAGTGCCTTCAAGGCCTCTTGGTCCTTTGGCGGCAGGTCCGCCGGAGCCGCCGATGGGTTAGGCTTCCCGTCATCTGTTTGCTGTCGCTCGGTGGTCTCGGCGACCGTCAGTACTTCAAGTGGTTCCACTTGACCTTCCTTATCAGGGGTAAGGATATCTCCTTCGTAGAGTTCGGCAATCCCGAGGATAGTTCCCTTCGGGAGGGTGACTGCCTTACGGCGATAGTTCGCCATCACTAGGAGGGACGACCCTCCTGCTGGGAGGTCTATGAGACCGTTGGCCATGGTCAACCCATGGCGCTTGTACGTCCGTAGGTTGGACTGGACACTGCAGATGCCTGCGAGGTCGCAGTTAACCGGGAGGACTGTCTCTGACAACGGCTCAAAGCGAGTTCGCTTGGCCAACCGAAGTGTCTTCGGCTCGACGCTTGCGTACACCTCAGCCACGTTAACGTGGCTTCCTTGTAGCGTCAGGTCCCTGACGATAGCCGTATGTCCTCGCTTCGTCCCGTCGGCTTCTTGAAGCTCGACGGTCCTCCGGCCTGGCCGGATTGCATCAACGTGAACGTTGATGAAGGTGCACCCCAGTATGCAGGGCACCGATAGCGTTTCACATACCAGGAAGTCAACTTCCGTGGTGAGATCCCCGATGGTAACCTGCAGCGACATCGCTGCGGTCGTACGAATGAGTCGACCATTCGCGTCCTTGATGGTGGGTCCCCGAGTCACTCTGACTCGTGGAAGCCACTTGTCCGGGAGGGTATCCTTCCGGATAAGGTTGGGTCCAGCCCCTGTGTCCAGTACAGGGTAGTACGATCGTGTCGACTGGGGGTCAACCCCCAGTGTGGCTGATACCTTGAAGTTCTCCAAGGTAAACAACACATGTCCTACACCGATATCCGGTGTAGCTCGGGCATCCTGAACAGGGCCCTTGTCTGGTTCAACGTGACGGGGCTTCCCGTCCTCTCCTCCCAACCTTGGAGGTTGGTCATCAATCCCCTGACGCCGTGTCGTCGGGGCCGGAAGGTGTACCCGGGGGTTGATGCGGCGTCGGCTCAACCGCGCTCTCCGTGGGGCTTTCCCCGCGGTACTCCGGGGTGGCTTGCTTGGGTGACCCCAGCGCCCCCCGGTCATCCTTCCTCTTACTCGTTTCCCGCCCTTGGTAGGGTGCTGTCCGCCGGGACATCCGGCTGAGGAGGTGCCCCCTCGACGGCCAGTACTCCACCTGGAGCTGGCTGCCTACCCGGTGCGGGTCCGGGTGCTCGGGCGGGATACCCCCCGGTGGATGCCTTGCGTTGCGCCGCTGCCCGCCGAGACTCCTCGGGGATGAGTGGGCAGGAAGACACCCAGTGCTGGGGATCCCCACACAACATACACCCGGACGTGCCGGTCCCCCCTTGAGGTCGCATCGGGGTAGCCCCGTAGCTACGGTTGCCTCCCTCGGGCGCCCGAGTGCCTGCTCCCTGGTAGGCCTTGGGTCCTTGGGTCAACCGGAACATGGACTCCCCCAACCGGTTGGGTCGGCCCGCAATCTGCGGAGGTGCCTCCGTGCGCACCGCCCATGTTGGCAAGGGTTGGTGAGGGTTACCCGTCACCGGGGAGTACCCCGTAGTCCGCACATACGGGACGCGCCGTCCCGTTCCTTCGTTGACCTGGAACTGGGTTCCAGCCGGGGCGATGTACGCTACCGTACCGTGTTCATCAATCACCGGCGTCGCCGGTAGCAACAGGTGGCCCTGTTGGTCGACTAGAGGGTCATCCTCACCAATAGGGGTATGTTCGGTCGCCACCAGTACTGGTGCGGCCTTGCGTTCCACCTTCTCTTGCCTCGGTACCGGGGTAAGACTGGGCTTGCCTCCCTCACCCTTGGGCTTCGGGGCCAAGGCACACTCCGGGTGTAGAACCCGGTATGCGTCCCCTAGGGACTTGCACATATGCATCAGTCGACTGAAGTTCGTCCGTGCCGTGTTGGCGCCCCGTGCGGATATCCGCACGTAGTTGGGTACTCCTGCGAACAGGATGGCCCGTAGCTCCCCTTCTCCGAGGAGCTTCCCCAGCTCGTAGTCGAGCTCTTGGATCCGGCGTCCAAACATCTCCTCATCCTCCCAGGACTGGGCGGTGGCAGTGCGAAGGGCCCGATAGTGGTCCTCGCACTTGTCCTCACTGAGGTAGCTGCTCAGCAGCTCCTTCAATATCCCACGGTAATCCATGGGGGTGGCCGCGACCCTCATTCCCGGCATCGGGGATGCCTGGCGAAGAATGCCTCGCACCCGTTCATCAACAAAGAACGGGAGGATCTCCAGGGCCAGCCCCTCGTTAACGAGCGCCTTGTCTGCGGCTGCCTTGAAGCTAGTCAAGAAGCCGATGACTGCCAACGGGCGTCCGTTCGGCCCCCCGAACATAGGGACTCCCTTCATAAGGGTCTGCATAGAGCGGATCGCCCGATGCGACGTATTACGCATCGATTCCGATACGGTGGTAGAGCGGTCCTCCAAACGATAACGTTCCGGAGTAAGAACCGACCGGAAGACCTCGTTGACGATCTCCGTGTCAGCGTCCTGGATATCCAGTCGCTTAGCCAGTTGATGAGCGAACTCATCGGACTCCATCCGCTTCAGTAGGCTCGCAGTTACCTGCGCGGTCATAGCTTCCACCACTGAAGATGGTACTTCAGGCGTCGGCACCTCGGGAACCCGAGTTGCCTGGCCTCCTTCGTCGTGGGGGTACTGCGAGAGGGTACCCCCTCCACCAATAACCGACTCTCCCCCGGCGTAAGTATCCGCCGGGTCGTGTCCGCGGAGTCCGCTTCGGGTGCTCCGAGCGTATCGCTCCGTGTGACTCCGTTCCAACTCTGCCGACGAGTCGGACCCATATCCCATTGTGTCCGGGGGTTGTCCAGGAGTAGCAACCCCGGGATTGACCCTGGTGGACTCCGAAAGTAGTCCGGCCGGTTCGAACCGTACCGGTGTGGGAGGAACACGACGGGGTCCCGTCGTGTGCCGTGTTGACATCAACACTGCCATTGCGTCCTCCGTCCGATCTTGACGGGCGTCGAGCCCGGAAAACCGGGCCTCGATGCGGGCCAATGATGCCATCAGGGAATCCCCTGGTGAAGGAGGCGGCGGAGTTAGGTCGGTCGACGACAGTTGAGGCGGGCCCCCGCCTCCTGCCGTCCGAGCCGTGCCAAACGTCGATCCGGCACCGGAAAGCATTGGCGTCTCAATGTTATCGATCGGGTTCCCGATCCCGGTTCCCGTAGTCACCTCCGGGGTCGGCGTCGACGCCGATCCGTCATCTTGAACGTTCCCCGTCTCTTGGGTAGACATGGTCACAATCAGTCAACCGACGTATCAATCACCACGAACAAGAGAGCGAGGGGGTAGATTGGGGAGCGTAACAGTAGATCACAGTCACAGGTAAAATCTCAACACAATCGATCAGGTCGCAACACCACGAGTACAAGAAAAGGACCAGATCCCTATCCGTGTGCCAGGGCCGAAGACGGCGTCACCACAAGGGTGACGGAAACCCGTCCCCTGCTGCTCCACCAATGTAGCACAACAGGAATCCGTCGCACGTCCACTCTCAGGGAACACTCACCAAGGGGGATCGGCACCAACGTCACCGGGAGGCCAAGGTTGCTGTCCTTGGAGCGCAAGCCACGGGACCAAGATGGGAGCCCAAATGGGAGGGGTTTGTTGTTCTACCTTGGCCGGCGGTGGATTCGCCACCGGCCCCCTCGTTATAAACCCTCGGAGACACTACTAACTACCCTCCACCCCAAGATGCAAGTCCCTCTGGTCATACGTAACTTATAGATACCGTGACCAGTACGGACTCTCAAATTGAAAGTTAAGGATTAGAAGTAGCCCCCCCTAATATTAGGGTCACAATACGGACAACCATATTGCTACATTCGGTGGCCGTTGCGCGCCAGAATCCGTGGAGTCTAGAGAGAAGCCCTTAACGACCGCATACCACGGCAGTTCAAGCACATGAATTTGGTACTCGTTGCAAGCTCTCCTCCCCCATCGACCACCGCACGACCCGCGGCTGCCCCGCGGCACTCTCCTCCGCGGCTGGGAGCCCTTCCCACCCGATGTTGCCGCCCGACAACCTGCCGAAGCTAGCACGCCTCCTCACCATGCCGCCCCTCGGCACTTTCTGCCGCGGCTGGCACCCCTGTCCCCCCGCTTCTGCCACGCTTCACCCTGTGCCGCGGCGGGCACCTGGCCCCACCCGCTGCTGCCGCGCGATGCCGCAGCTGGCACGCCTCCCCACCCGGTGCCGCCCCTCGGCACCGTCTGCCACGGTTGGCGCCACTGTCTACCCGCTGCTGCCGCGCTTCACCCTGCGCCTCGGCGGGCACCTGTCCCCACCCCCTGCTGCCGCGCGGCACCCTGCGGCTCAGCAGGCACTCCTACCTAACCGGTGCTGCCCATCGGTACCGTTTGATCGGCCTGGCACCCGCGCTGGCACCAATCCTCGCTCGCTGCAGCCCCGGGGCACCCTCCGTCGTGCCTCTGTCGGGCGGCGACCGACGGCACGTTGGCGAGGCCGCCCGCGCTTCACCATGCATGGGTGCCCTCTGCTGAGGCCAGCACCGCTCCCCACCTGCTGCTGCCCATCGGCACCTTGCGCCGCGGCGGGCACTGTGGCAATAACCACTCGAACACGCGACACCCAAGTTGGGGCGGTGCGCAAGGGCTGCCCCCCGTGTCGAGGGAACCGGAAGAAGTGCAAGTCGCACACACTCTGTCCCTGTTGTGGGGCATTCCCCCCACTGACAATCAAGAAGATGGTGTGTGGGCCAACAGTTTCTTGGTCGGGACGGGGACGCAAGGCCAAACCCCGCTGTCCCCCCCCTTATCCCCCCAGGGTCCTCTCAGAATCTCGCCGCTCAGAATCTCCCACCCCAGCACCAGCCCACCGGGCCACACGAAAACTTAAGACGATAAATGCAGAAAACCCTCAAATCCAAGTTGGATTTACTACTAAGCTAACTATCCCAAACTTAGGGAATATGGACCCGAATGCAGGGGGAGGAACGGGTCAGGCTAGTGGCCTGCCGCCCCTTGCATGGCAAGTGTTGCCCCGCTACCTGGGGGTCAATACTGCCACACTCCCCTCTCCTCAGTTCCGACCGACCCGGTCGTCCCTGCGAGGGGGCGTAGAAACGCACATCGCGGCGTTGGGGGCGCGACTTGCTGTCCCCCTGGTACGTCACGTGGACGTGGAGGCCGTCACGTTGACCGCCCCTCTCCTCAAGCTTGCCCACTCGGCAGCTTGCTCTCCCCGGTTCGCACTTCACCATCACCACCACCTCCCCTTCACCTTCCACTGGGCCGCCCCACGCTGGGGAGGCCACCCGTCTTACCCACGATCCGAGTCCCCCTCAACTCGGGGCGGGTCTCGTGCCGCTGTAGTCAGGGCGTCTCTCCCCAACTTGGGGAGAGCCATGGCGACCCCGGGGGTGGAGACGGACTCCCTGGATGAACGTATGGAGGACACGTCCTACGATGCAGCGCCCGCCGGGACTTCCGGCGGGGGCTCTGCGATCGCTCCGGGGGATGGGACTCCCGCGTCACCCGGCTTTGGGTTGACGGCGGGATCTCCCCCGGAGACGGGCCGCGTTATCCCACGGGAGGTCTTGGGGCGGTGGTTTTACCCCGCTTGGCCTCTGTATGAGGAGGGGTTGACTGTTCTCCGCTGTGGCCGACTTGGCACAGCGATGAGTCGTGTATGGGTCCGCCTACGGTAGAAGTTCCCCCGTAGGGTCGGGTTTCCTCCCGACTTCAGGACGGACCAGTTTGCCTTGCTGGATGAGGACGAGTTCGAGGACGTGCAGCGGGCCAACGCCATGGTGGACCGCGGGGGAACGATCCCGGGCACCGGCGACGTGCCGGCATTCACTTGGGACGCGGTGGCAACTCGCCCCCCGTACCTTCGTGACGTCGATCCGCACACACATCACTTTGATGTGCGGATGGAGAAGGACTTCCGGCGAGGTCCCTACTTGGTGACCTCGGCTCAACTCGAGTTTTCGCAGCAGTCCGCTGCTAGCAAGGAGCAATACTACCCTGAGAAGACCGAGTGGTGGCCTCAAGTTGAGGTCCCATAAGGGATTCCGGCTTTACTTCCACGGTTTCTCGATCACTTCGGCTCCACCATGTTGGCGGCTAGCCCAGACCACGCCGTGTTCGCCATGTTGGCAACCCAGTGGCTCCTCGAGGCCATGTCGACCTTGGTGTCTTGTGTTCAGCGGCGGGGAATGCTCTGGCATCTCGCCCCCCGGCTTATCCAAGGTTTGGAACAGCTCACTTCTCAGCTAGTTGCTGAGGGGTGCTCATCAAGACAGCTCACTCTACGTACCACTTCGACTTGAAGCACTCTCTTGGCACTGTCACTTGGCCTTCCCTCACGTTGAGGGAGGGCAGTTTGGGTCGATGTCATTCCGGGCGCAGTATGCCCGGACCTTCTCAGCGGGAAGGTATTCCACGTATTCCCACGTATCATCCTTCGCCTTATAGCCGAACCAACGCACCCTCAACATGAGGCGGTCAGTGTCCTCATCCCAGCCGTGGTCGATGAACTTATCGAACACGTACTCCTGCGGGCCCTGTTTGGCCGCAGGTAGCGAAAGCAGGCGCCACGCTTTCAGTGCACGCGCCCAAGCTGGGTCGCCTGCAGGAGGTGGTGCAACTCTGACCACGTCCTGTCCGTTTACTGTGCGGAACCCATCGTCAATTTCGATGGTGAACCGCCGTCCATCTGTACGAAGAACCTTGTATGGCCCCTTCGTCTGGAACACCAACTTACCCCCAGTTGGGGTGTGTGAGTGAGCCAGTACGCAGTCACCCTGCTCGGGAACGTGCTTGGCGTTACGCACCTTTTTGTCAAAAGTACGCTTGTAGCGCTGTTGCGCTTTGTCCATCTCAGCCTTGACTTTAGGGATGAGTTTTTCGAGCCTAGCAGCGAACTCCGCCTTACTCTCAGAGGGAGTAGGTGTACTGCCATCGGCCTCCCTAGTTGTGAGCGGCCGCCGTACGGCAATAGGCCGCACGCGACGGGGGGTCACAAAAGCGAGGGGTACTTCCCCGGTAGATGAGTGAACCTGCGAATTGTAGGCAGTCGTGAGAATAGAAATGTATCGGTCCCATGTTTTCACGTGCTCACTGACATAGTGGCGCAGCTGCCGAACAATAGTTTTGTTGAAGCGCTCCACCTGCCCATTAGTTTGTGGGTGGTAGGGGGTGGCATAGTTGGCCTGAACCCCCAACATATCCAGCACTCCCTGAAGCAGTACGGACGCAGACTGCGGTCCATTGTCCGATGGTGTACTGTCCGGGATGCCGTACGCGGCGACCCAGTGATCTAGGAAGGCTGACACGACCGACATGGCCGTGATCTCTGCCAGAGGGATCGCTCGCGTAAGTTTCGTGAAGCGATCGCAGATGACCAGGAGGTACTGGTTGCCCTCCTCGGTCACTGGCTGGAGCCCAAGGATGTCCATTGCCAACGCGGCAAAAGGGCTCCTTAGCCGGGAACAGTAACAAAGCCGAGGGATGCGGGGACGACAAGTTGTTCGGTCCCCTGGAATACCCCCCTCCTCATGAGGAAGCCATCGTCTCCGATGAAGAACTGCGTCTCCGCCACCGTATCTAGCGTATCCCTCCGCGACTTGCAGAAGGAGTCCTCGACCTGGGCCTCCACCACCTCGTCCAGGGACAGGGGCAAGTACTTCTTGTTCCCTGGCGCCTCGGGGTCCAACGCCTGACCCGAGCGCGTGACAACCCCCACGATGGGGATGTCCTCATCGACTGAGTTAGTGTCCAGCCCCTCGGTAGGTACCCGAGAAAGGCCGTCGGCAAGGGCATGTTGCCTGCCAGGTCGGTACTCAATATCAAAGTTGAAGGGTGCCAGTCGCACCCTCCACCTGTTGAGGCGGGTGTTCGTGCAATCCGTCTTAAAGATTAACTGCGAGGTGCGGTGTTCACAGCGGATGAGGAACTTCTCACCCTCCAGGTAGTGACGAAATGACGTCACCGCTCACACCACTGCGAGTCCTTCCAACTCGGTGACTCCACAGTTCTTCTCAGCCGAGTTGAGCCCCTTGCTGAAGTATCCTACCGGAAAGTACTCCTTGTCCGGCTGCTGGTGAAGCAACACACAACCAAGTTGGTCGTAGCTTGCATCCACGTCTAGTATGTAGTGGCCTCCCAACCTGGGAATAGCCAAAATACGGGGCTTCAGCAGTAGGTCCCGAAGAGCCTCAAAGGATTCCTGCTCCACCCGACTTGAGGGAGGCAGGTTCTTCGGTAGCGTCGGGCTAACTAGCTCTTTCAGCGGCTTCGCCACCTTGGCGAAGCCTTTGGTGAAACGTCGGTGCACGTTACACATCCCGAGGAAACTCCTCATCCGGGTCTGTGTCCGGGTGTACTGAGCCTTTCGGATGGTCCTCAAGTTCTTCTCGTTGACACTGAGGCGCCCCGGACGGACAACATGTCCCAAGTATTCCACCTCCTCAGTGAAGAGGTGGCACTTGCTCGCCTTCAGTGACACACGGGCGTCAGCAAGTAGCTTGAACACCTGACAAAGATGGCCAATGTGCTCCTCCGGACTTCGGGAGAACACAATGACATCGTCTAGGTACCCAATACAGATCTGCCACCGTACTCAGCCCAGAATCATGTCCATGGCGCGCTGGAAAGTTGCCGGCGCGTTGCACAGTCCAAGCGGTAGTCGTTTTCACTGGTAGGTACCACAGTGACAGGTAGCTGTAGTTTTCTGCCTGTCTTCCGGGGCAATGGGAATTTGCCAATACCCCGCGTCACAGTCTAGGGTAGAGAACACCTTTGCCTCCCCCAGTGAGTCCAGACAGTCGTCCATCCTAGGGAGGGGATGACTATCCTTCACCGTGCTCTTGTTGAGCTTACGGTAGTCGATACGGAACCGTGGGGTCCCATCAACCTTGGGGACAACGACCACCGGACTCTCCCACTCGGCGTTGCTGGGCTCAATCATATCGAGGGCCTCCATGCGAGCGACTTGCTCCTTGACGAGGGCCCTTGAATGGGGCCCTCCCCTGTACGGTTTTTGACGTATAGGGGGGGCACCGGGTTTCAACTCGATCCGGTGTTCGGTGGCTCTCATGAGTCCCAAGTGACCATCCCACAACTTGTGATATTGGTCCAAGAGGCGTTCATCTTGAACCCTCAACCTGGGAGGAACACTCTCCATGTTCACATGGGGTCGACGAGAGGCAGCCGGCTTGGCTTGGTGCTTCTCCTTTCCGGACTTCGGGTCGCTACTCGCGCCCGCGTTGAGGGTGACAGCTACTACTGGTCCCTCATGTTGGTCGGTATAGCCGAACTTGGCTCCCGACTTGAAGTACTTGGGCGAAGAGCTCGGGTTCATCACCTGAATCCTCCACGGGACTCCGGCTTTGGAGTCCATCGTGCCAAGGGCAACATGCACCTGGTGCTTGCGAGCAAGACGGGGGTGAGGGTGCACCAACCCGCTCCCCGTATAATCAGTTACAACGTCAACGTGCGCCACGGAGTTGGGGGGCAACGTGACTTTACGGGCTAAACGCAGGGTAGCAGTAAACCCTTATCTCGCGGAGCAAACAGGCTTCGACTGAGGAACTGTCACAGGAGCCACAGACGTTCCCTTACCAAGGATGGGGATGGTCTCCCCATTCATCAACTTGACCCAATACCCCGGGCCACAAATCAAAGGCACTTGTGTTACAACATAAGGGCTGCCCAGAAGCAGGGGTACCGATATATTCTCGACCACTCTATAGGTCACGTCGACCTCATGGGTTCCCAACCTAGTCGGTAGGGTCACG
The DNA here is from genome assembly GCA_009829735.1 of Pyropia yezoensis. Classification (NCBI taxonomy): domain Eukaryota; phylum Rhodophyta; class Bangiophyceae; order Bangiales; family Bangiaceae; genus Pyropia; species Pyropia yezoensis. The sequence continues at coordinate 22,659,207 of CM020618.1, forward strand.
GCACCAACAACGGGAAGTACCCCACCATTGATGTCAATCATATGGTCGGCCTTAGACCTCCAGCGTTGGAGCTTCATCTCCTTGGGTAATAGCGACTTGCGTATCAAGGAGGCTCCTGACCCGGTATCAAGTACGATGCGGGCAGAGCAGGCGCGGCCGGGGGCAAGTTGCACCCGTCCAGCTACCTGGAAGTTCTCACCCGTCAGCACCGCGATGACCCGACGTGGGTTTACGTTCTTGGGGAGTCCTACCCGAGGTGGGCGGACTCCCTTAGGTCGCCGCAGTATCCGGCACGGTTGGTTCGTCCTCCTGGCCCACTTGGCCGAGGCTGCCGTTGTGAGCATAGGACAGCCAGCTCCAACGGTCATTCGTTTCCCGCCGACTTGGCGTCGGAATCCGAGGACGAAGGGGAAGACGACGAGTCCGAGGACGACGTGTCCGCCCCCTCCGCCGCGGGTGTGGCGACCGCCACCACCGGTCAAGACCCACCCTCGCGGCGTGAACGTACTTCGTTCGTAGCCGACTTCTTACTCGCATTCCTAACAAGTTGTTGGATGCGTTTACCCAACTTGGGGCAATCATATGCCCAGTGTCCATCGGAGTTGCAGTTCCAACACCGATTGTCAGTTCCCGGAGGGGTCTTCCCAACTGGGGAAGACGAAGAGATACCCTGGGAAGTTCCCACGGCAGCTACCACCCTCTCCTTGCGGATTCGGCGTGCCTCTCTCAACTCTCTGGCCTGGCGCGCCTCCTCCCGTTCCTTGGCCAACTCGGCTTGACGCTCCTGGCGTTGATCCCCCCGCAACTTGCGGTAGGCCTCGCCTCTGCGGTAGGCGAACGTAGCCAACTCGGCCAGTGTCGCCCGGGCAGTATTATGCTCCCGGGTCTCCATACGGACTGACCAATGGAGTCCCTCCACGAACCGACTCTTCACCACAGCTTGTGGATGAAGAAAGCCACAACGATTGTTGAGCTTACGAACCCGCTCCGCAAAGGACAATTCGTTCTCAGTCTCTTCCTAATGAGCTTGCGTGAACTCCTCGACTTGAGAAGCCAACGCTGCTTCATCCACCATAGCTCTGAACAACGAGTTGACGAGCTCCAAGTAGAACGTCACCTGACCAGCACCTCCACTTGAGGAACTGGGCATGACGGACATAAGTTCTGTCCGTAGATCGCCCTTGGTAAACTACTGTAGCATATAGAAAGCCATGCCTTCACTTATGGCATTGTCGTCACTGGCTTTTGTGAAACGATGAAGAAACTCAAAGACACGGGGGGGGGGAGTTCCATCCCACTCTGCTTTGTGCCCAAAAGAGTGAAGTGCATTCTTCTTGGCACGGCCCATAGCTCAGGCCTGAGTAGGACCGTACGCCACCGACTTGTTGTGGACGGCGTAGGTCTCACAGTCAAAGATCCTCTGGTAGACCGGGTTGGCTACCTGGATCTTGGGCGGCACCTCACGCTGAGGGAAAAGCCGCTGGAGCAATGGGGTGAGTTGACCCGCAGTGCCTGTTGTCTGCCGCGGCGAGCTTGGTACAGCCACCGGCGCTTCCGAGGGGAGCTCCCCCGTGAAGGGCGTACGCCCCACCGAGAATGGTGTGGCTCCCTCGTTGAGAGTCACAGGGGTCGCCCCCGGTGCGGGGCGACCCGAGACAGGCGTAGGGAGGGATTCCCCCTGCGTCTGAGGGCTCGAAAGCCCCAATCCAATCTGGACATTGAGACCATCTGGCAAACTCGCCACAGTGTGATTCAATATAGTATTCGTCATCGTGACCACCAGGTCCGGCAAAGTCTACCGCAACACATTGGCCGCCTCCCGACGGACAGTTTCCGCGAGGAGTGGATTGTCGACTCCAGTTGAGTCTCGGTCCGCCTCCAGAAGTCCACTTGAGGGGTAACCACGATCCTCAGGGGTCTCAACTGGAGGCATGGGCGCGAGCTCATCGCCGACCAACGGAGGTCCGCCGTCCTCCGAAATCCTAGTTGGCGACGGCTCCAAGCCAAAGTTTGCTCCAACCCGAGTGGTACCCGCGGGGACAGTCCTCTCACCTTGGGACGTTCCCGTTGAGTGTCCCACACGGTGGCCGGACTTCAGCCCACCAACATCAGAAGTGTCACCCGAATGAACTCCCGACTGAGTCGGGGTGGCCTGTTGCCCGCCCGTACTCCCAGTCCTGCAGGCTTGAGGGGCCTCTAGTCCCTCTGCGACCCCAGGTACACCTACCTGTGTCTCACCAGTATTCAAAGGCACTGAAGTACGTGCGTCACCCATGTACTCCCCAGACGACGGGGGGTCCGAACCAGCCATGTTGGCAAACGATCCGTATGACACGGCCCAAGTCGTCCGTGTCTCTGAGACAGAGGGCCCCCTACACCCGGGTGCACCCGGAGGGAAAGTTTACCTCTGTCCCCTGCTGCTCCACCAAATGTGGCAAAAACCACTCGCACACGCGACACCCAAGTTGCGGCGGTGCGCAAGGGCTGCCCCCCGTGTCGAGGGAACCGGAAGAAGTGCAAGTCGCACACACTCTGTCCCTGTTGTGGGGCATTCCCCCCACTGACAAACAAGAAGATGGTGTGTGGGCCAACAGTTTCTTAGTCGGGACGGGGAAGCAAGGCCAAACCCCGCTGTCCCCCCCCTTATCCCCCCAGGGTCCTCTCAGAATCTCGCCGCTCAGAATCTCCCACCCCAGCACCAGCCCACCGGGCCACACGAAAACTTAAGACGATAAATGCAGAAAACCCTCAAATCCAAGTTGGATTTACTACTAAGCTCACTATCCCAAACTTAGGGAATATGGACCCGAATGCAGGGGGAGGAACGGGTCAGGCTTGTGGCCTGCCCCAGCTTGCATGGCACGTGTTGCCCCGCTACCTGGGGGTCAATACTGCCACAGGGACCCCTCCCCTCCTGCTGCTTCGCCGGGGCACCCTCTGCCATAATAGCACCCCTGCCCACGCGCTTCCGCCGCGCGGCAGTCTGTGCCGCGCCGGGCACCCCTCCCTACTCGCTTCTTCTCCACGGCACCCGCTGACTGTGCCTCTGGGGCGGCGCCCGAAAGCGCGTCATCGCGGGAGCCCGCGATTTACCCGTGCTGCCGCAGCACACGCCCCGCCTCGCCACCTGCTGCCCCGCGAAACCTTGCGCCGCGGCTGGCACCCATCCTTGGTTGCTGCTGCCGCGGGCGCCCTCCTCTGTGTCTCTGTCGGGCGGCGACGGACGGTGCGCTATCGCGGCCGCCCGCGCTTTCAACCCTTGCTGCTACTGTTTGTACTCCCTTACCGGCTGTTGCCCCGCGCACCGTGCATCCCGGCTCATTTGGGAGCGGGCTGCCACCGGGGGCGCGGGGGGGCTGCCGGTACGATAAGCCCTCATGCTGATACGGCTCGCGCCCCGCGGACTGGTGCTACCGGACGGCAATGTCTGTCGCCCCTTGTCCGAGGACAGCCCGCCTGCGCATCACGGCGCCCGCCAACGCGTCAACGACTGGCCCTCCAGTGAATGACACTCCCGTCGCTCCCTGGCGGACCCGATTTCGGGGCTCCCGCAGGCGCCACCGACCTGCGCTAGCCACTGCGTCAATCCACGGTCGCTGCCGTGGCAGACACTCCTCCCCTCCAGCTGCTGCCCCTTCTCTCCCCCCTGCCCGCCTGCTGCAGCTGCTCGGCATCCTGCGTCGTGGCTGCCGACGGCAGCGCCCGCCGATGGCCCAAGGCGCCGGAGTTGGCGCGTGATGTTCCCCGAGGCACCTCTCCAAACCCGTTGCTACCACGCGCCGCGCCGCGTCGTGACCGCACCACCTTCCAGCACATCGCGACGGCCGCCGGCCCCTCAAGCCAACCACGTTCCGCGGCTGGTCTTCCTACCCACCCGCTGCTTCCACGCGCCACCCTGCGCCGTGCCTCCCGCCCGCACCAGCGTCGGGTGCATCGCCAAGACTGCCGGCCCGTCTAGCCACCAACGGTGCCGGGCCAATTCCCGCCATCCACACGTTGCTTCCACGCGGCTCCCTGAGCCAAAGACACCTCCCTGCTACGCGTCGGCGCATCCACACGCCCTCTGACGCGTGACTTCGCCCACACTGCAGCAGTTGGCCACCTGCTGCTGCGCTGTACACCGTCTGTGCGCGCCTGACAGGCAGCTACCAGCAAAAAGCCTGTTCCCGCCACAATGAAGGCACCACAATCTACCAGGGCGTCGGCTGCCGCCAGTGCTGCCGGCGCACGATCAGCAAGAGTGGAAAAGAGCGGCCGGCGCAAGGGCAAGACTAGGGCACAAAAGCCTCCGAGGCCGCCCATGGGCGCATTCGCGGGGCAGCACGGGAGTTGCACGCCGCGCGCTCAGGTTGCGGACTACACGCGCCCATCCCGCTTGCGTCCTCTCAAGGCCCATCGCATCCAGACTATGATGATCCCCCTCATCCAGGCGCTGTCGAGCCAGTCTCTCCTATCGGGCCCATGTCCCCTGCCGGGGAAAAGCCTGCTTTGCAAGCTCCACCTTCGTCTTCTCGGCCGAACGCGGCTATGTCTCCTACGCCTCTTTCAAGGCCAAGTACATCCCAGGCGCTGCCTGCCGACTCTTCTGCATCCGCATCGGACGCTGTGGGCGCAGCGGCGCCTGGCCCTGGCCCTGCATTGCAGTGGACCCGTTGGCAGAAGCTCCACTTCCAGTCCCCGAACTGCCACCGTTGCCTCCTGGAGCTGCGGGGGGCGGAGATGGCGACGGTGGTGAACATCTGGTGGATTTCCAGCAGCCCACCCAGACTTTTTCGGTCGACTTGGCCAAGGGCCTAGTCGAACTACTGATGCATAGCCGTGGCGTGGCAGGCTCTCTGGCCTCCGCCCGTACTGAGGCCAACACAGCAGCTGACAAGTATGAGGCCATCCTGCGGGAGCTCAGGGCAAACACTGCGGTTGTCGTAGACTTGGGGACGGAGAACAAGGCCTTGACAGAGGTGGTGATTGAGCTGAAGAAGGTTGTCGAGGGTGGCACACCTGAGGCACGTGCGCAGACGGAAGATGAAATCACGCAGTGCCGGTCGGCTTACGCTGCCACTCTCGTCCAGCTGGTTGCCAAGGCTGCTACCACGGCCGATGTTTGGAAGGGACAGGCCGATACCACCGCTGTGGTTCAGCGTAAGCCGGACGGCTTACGCTGCCACTCTCGTCCAGCTGTTTGCCATGGCTGCTACCACGGCCGACCTTTAGAAGGGACAGGCCGATACCTCCGCTGTGGTTCACTCGATCATTGCCAAGACGTTGGGGCTGTCGCTCAAAGAAGCGGAGGAGCGGGTGAACGGGATGAGGGAGACCACGAGGGTGGCCAGAATCGCGGCCAACTCGCGCTCTGTGCCCAGGACCTCCCCTATCGTCAAGGTCTTTAGCAATCGCCGCGCTACGTTCTTCTTTCACCTGAGTGACGCCATTGTGTAGCACAATACGTATCCGCTGCACGTCCACTCTCAGGGAACACTCACCATGGGGGTTCGGCACCAACGTCACCGGGAGGCCAAGGTTGCTCTCGTTGGAGCGCAATCCACGGGACCAAGATGGGAGCCCAAATGGGAGGGGTTTGTTGTTCTACCTTGGCCGGCGGTGGATTCGCCGCCGGCTCCCTCGTTATGAACCCTCGGAGACACTACTAACTACCCTCCACCCCAAGATGCAAGTCCCTCTGGTCATACGTAACTTATAGATACCGTGACCAGTACGGACTCCCAAATTGAAAGTTAAGGGTTAAAAGTAGCCCCCCTTATATTAGGGTCACAATACGGTCAACCATATTGCTACATATCCCCCTCTTGGATTCGGCCCGTCCTCGGGTCGAGTTGCATTCGGGTTTCCGAATGTAAGTGGGTCGCGTGACCGTTTACCAGTCGGGTGGGGCTTTGCGCCCTGTCGCGACAGACACCCCTTTTCGAGGTTGTCTGAGGGGGGTGCCCCCCTTTGTGTGGTACACACACGATCCGTTTTCCGGACCGTTGAATTCCCGATGCGGGTTTTTGTTCACGACCCCCCTTTCCGAGGGGTGGTGCAAGCGGATCCGCCACCAGGCGTCTGGTGGTAGGGGGGCCTCTCTGGTGTGGACGATTGAGTGGGGGGCGGGGGCTGCCCGCGTTGCGTGGGGGCGGTTGGGGGTGACCCCCCTTGATTACCCCGTGTGGGGGGGGCGTGGCCCCGATCCAGGTGCCTTTGGTGGAGCGCCCTCGTAGCTCGGCTGGCGCGGGTCGTCCCGCGCTGCCGTATCGCTCGTGTTGAGCTGTGTCGTTGTAAGCGCGGGTGCCCGCGCTTCCCTGGCTCGTCCGCGCGAGCGTTCGTTGTGCCGGGTCGAGCCGGCTGCGGCTTTTTGGCACGGGGCGCCCCGGCTACCCCGGCTCCACCATGTCGGACCCCCAGGTACCCGGGGGCGAGGACGACCTCCTGTTTGAGGAGGAGGAGGTGATGCAGGACGACGTTCCCGTCTCCGCCACCGCTGCCGAGTGCTTCTTGGCGAGCTCGTCGGAGAACGAAGACGACCGGGTATCCGTCCGTGTGGCCCCGAGAGGCGCGCCGGGCGGGTTGTCGTCCGTGTGCAGCGGCACGACGGCTCCGTCGGGCGGCGGTCAACCGCGTGTGGCGGCTGCCCCTACTCCTACCCCTCCGGCGGCCCGGATGGCTCCTGTCGCCGGTGCCGGCGCCGCTTTACCTCAAGATGGCGCAGCCGGTGTGTCGGATGGTCGTGGCGGCACCCCGGCCGGGACGGCGGGTCAAGACTGTGCGGGTGCCCGCCCTGTTGGTGGTGTGTCCGTGGAGGCGGGTAACAGGTCTACCCCCTCCGTCCCCGTGGTGCTCACGTCGGGGCCGGGTGGCAGCGATGCTCTGCCCGCGGTGCCGCGGACGACAGGTGGTCAAGAGGTGTCTTCCCCGATGGCGGTGGACTCCGAGGGCTACTGCGGGCGGGCGGGCGCCCTTCTTCTTCCTCCTCGGCCCCGTGCACCTCAGGCACCAGCCCATCTGCCTGCGGGGCTTCCCCCGGCGCCCCCGGTTCTTCCTAGACCCGCCCGGGTTGCCCCGCTGGGTGGCGGCGTCGCCTTGGCGGCGGGTCAACCTGCCGTGTCGATGTCCGACTTGGTGGCTCGGGTTCGAGGCCTAACTGTGCAGGAGTCCATGGACTCTGCTGGGCGGGTGCGGGTGGACTTCCACCAGACGCGTCACCGTGGAGGGTCCTCCCGGAGCGTCAAGTTGGACCCGAGTTGGGAGCGGGAGTTGGTGCGGCTGGTCAACCAGCCGAATGCGGTCCGGGTGGAACATCATTGGGTCCTGAGTCAGCCGGACGACCGGCATGCGCAGCTCTGGCGCACCCGGGTGGGGCGGGGTGAAGTCTTCCTCGACCCCGCCTTCGGGGTATGCGACTTGGTTGCCTCCGCGTTGCCGCGGGAGGTTGACTACCCGGCTAGTGCTCGGGGGGTTGCGACGGCGGCGGCTCCTGTGGCGTTTGGGGAGACGGTGGGCGATACCGGCTGGTATCCCGGGTTTGAGTACTTCCCGGGGGTATCCCCGTATCTGACGTTGACGGCTCCGTACCCGCCCATGGCGGGGTTGAAGTCGGCGTCGAGCTGGCGACGCAACCATGGTGTCATGGCGGATGCGTTCCGCACCGATATAACGTGTGCGTTGCAGACCGGTAACGGTCGTGCGCCGGTGTACACTCCCGTGCGCCCGCCTCCGTGGAAGGAGGGGTGTGAACCCGCCCCTGCTTTCCGGTTCGACACCGGCTCCTGTCTCCGATACTTCGGGAGTGTGTTGGCCTCCCGGCCGGTCCACCTGTTGCAGGGTACCTTCACCCTTGAGGTTACCCTCGGGCAGGCTTCCTCCTTCTTGCTGTCTGCCCGTCGGCAGGGGCGCCTGTTTCATCTTCCGACGGGTGTCCGTCGGCATATCGGGCAGCTGGGCGTAGACATGATAGCTGCCAAGACCAGGTTGGCCCGGGAGTTCGAGGCCCTGCTGGCCGTTCACGATGCCGTGAACTGGGCTGGGGTGTTGATTCTTCCCCCGTACCGGGATCCGCAGGCTGGGGCTGCCCCCTTGCCTCCTCACTCGTTGCGCATCCGGCGTACTCAGCCGGGTGAGCCCAATTGCCGTGTGTGGGCGTCCACCGAGGCTGTTCCTGACCTGGGTATTCCCATGACCCTCTTCAGGTCCTCGCCCCGTGCTTCGGTAACCCGATACCGGTGGCGGTTGGCCGTCGTCCCCGAGAGTGGGACTCTGCGGGTGGGGTGCGTGAGGTGTCCCGTCGTCGGGCGGAGCCCCGCCGGGCTTACGGTGGAGCCCCTTCAGTGGGGTCCTACCGGGCCTCGTATCAGGCGCCACCGGCTCCGGTGGTAGCCGTGTCGGCTCCTGTGGCCCCTCTGGCTGCGCCAGTGTCACCTTCCGCCCCTGTCCTGCGTGACGGGGGTCCCCGTCTATGGTATGAGGGCGTTGACGCCCTCATTGCCCGCAAGATGCGGGAGGGTGTCTCTGTTAGCTGGGGGGATATCCCCCAAGGTGCTGCGCTGGTTGGGTCCGCGCGTTGCTTCGGTGGCGTGCTGGACCGCCTCCAGGCAGCTCTGGAGGACGTGGAGGCTGGTCGCTGCACCCTCGTCCAGCTATGCACCGAGGTAACTCGGGCGATTGACCGTCGCGAGATTGTTGACCGGTGGAGCATGGAGGTGTACGCGTTTACGCATGAGTGGCCTCCCTCGGGCAGTGGGTCTACCCACTGAGGAGTGCTATTGTTTGTGAGGGAGAGGGACCCGGTGACCCTTTTGGTGGCCGGGTAGTAGTGAGCATAAACTCATCCCCCGCTGGGGCGTTCGCATGATACCAATGCCTGCCTTTGGGGAGCACCCCGTCTGACTTAGCCGTGGCCTGCCTCGGTTCTTTCTCGCGCCCCCAACCCATCCTGGTTGGTTAATACTCATGAACGTCAACCTTCCTTGGTCCGTCACTTGCCCCATGGATGAAGGTTTACATTGGTGTAAGGCTCAGGTTACTTTGAAATTATCGGAGTTAGTCATCTCCTTCAAGTAAACTTGTAAAAGTCAGTAGCTTACTTAGTTTGCCTAAGTCCGCTCCAACTTAGTAAACCTAAGTCTTGCCTAATCCATGTGACACCCTACTTAGTAGGTATAAGCCTCACCCCCCAACAGCCGAAGTCGGTGTCGGTTGGGTTGTCACAGTAGGCGTCGTCGCCTCATGTAAGGCATGAGAAGTTGGCGGGGTATATTCGCCGCCTGTTCCCAGGTGGGTGAGTCGTATCCGACCCACATCACCTTGACGTACCAGGGTCCTGGTAGGTCCGGGTCGGTGTGTCCGACCACGCTCTCTACTTGGTATGGAATCCCATCCGGTCCCACCGGGTCATCTGACCGGTGGGTTGTGAGAGCTTCAAGTAGCAACCCAGCCGGTACCAGCTGAGGCTGTTCCGGCTTCGGAGCAGGTGTCACATCATTGAAGTTGATGCGTTGTATCTCCGTATCGGAGTGCAGGATGACAGAGTGATCATCTCTATGTAAGATCTGGAACGGTCCCTTGACCGGTTGCATAAGCTTGTTCCCTCGGAACTTCTGGTGTCTGATGTAGACCCAGTCACCTGTTACCAGGGTTGCGTTGCGTACCCGTAGCCGGGCGTCAAAGTTCTTCTTGTATCGAAGTTGAGTGCGGTCAAGGGCACCCTTCAGCTTCGGTATCATCCACGATAGCTTGGCCAACCAAGCTGAGTGGATCCGTTCGGCCGGTCGGCCCTTCGGTATGCCATACCGAGTGCATCTGCCCGGTGGCAGCGTCAGGTTACCGATGCCCATCTGCATGACCCATTCCAGTGGGGCAATGCTGGTACTCCGGTGGGGCCTGGCATTGTATGCCAGGGTCAAGACGGACAAAAGCCTGTCCCACGTCTTCGTGTGCTCCACCACATAGCATTGGAGCATCTTAACGATGGTGCGGTTGAACTGCTCCACCGGCCCGTTGGATTGTGGGTGGTAGTCGGATGCCCGACGGGGTTGGATACCGATCATGCCCAGGAGCTTAGTGCAGAATGCTGACGTAAGGTTTGCTCCGTTATCGGAGAGGAGTTGCTTCATTACTCCGTAAGCACTGATCTAGTGGTCAACCACTGCATCCATGATCGTGTAGGCCGTATCGTTCGGGATTGCGACTGCCCGTGACAGCTTAGTAAAGCGGTCCGACATGACAAGGATGTACCTGTCCCCTTCTTCCGTTACCGGAAACGGCCTGAGTATGTCCATAGCGACTCGCTCGTTGGGCCCATCCGGGGGGAACAGTCTCATAGCGGATGCCCGCCTATGAAGACTCATACGATTCCGTGCGCACGGGTGGCATCCCCGCACGTGGTCGATTACGTCGACGGCCATTGCTGGCCAGTAGAAGAACCTTCGCATTGCTGCGAACATGCGCGAACCCCCCGGGTGTCCGGCTGTGGGGTTCTCGTGTTCTCGTTCCATGACGGCTTGTCGTAATGACACGGGAACCACGACCTGATGCCGTCCATCGGCGGGTGCCCGCCGGTATATGAGTCCATCCTCATTCTCGGAGAAGATGTCGGCCGTGCCGGCCAGGAGGTTAGCACGATGGCGTTTACAGTCATCGTCGTTGGCCTGTGCCTCGCGGAAGTCCGCGAGGGTCAATGGGCACGCAAGGTGTGCCATGGTATGGTCAACCATACCTTGGGTGGCTTTACCCACCATGCAAACCGGTACAACCGGGATGTCCTCGTCCACGTGTCGGGTAGCCCCGCTCAGTGTATCGAGTCGCGACAGCGCGTCTCCCAGATGATGGGTAGAGCCGGCCTTATATATGGTCCGGTAGTCGTGCTCAGCCATCTTCAGCCTCCACCGGGCTAGCCGACCGTGGCTGTCGGAATCCTTGTCACCAAGGTTGAGAAGCCATCGTAAAGGTTCGTGGTCGGACCTCACGATGAACCTGAAACCTTCCAGGTATGGCCGGAGCAGTTGCACTGCCCATATGACTCCGAGGCACTCGCGCTCGGTGGCACTATAGTTACGCTCAGCCGGGTTGAGTGTCCGGCTGAAGTACCCCAGAAAGCTTTTCAGCTGTGTCTGGGTGGTAGGGTATCGCGCATCCCGGAGTGCCCGGGTATTAGCTTCGAGCACTCCCAGTTTACCTGGTGTGATTTGGTGACCCAGATACTCGACGGTCTGCTGAAAGAAGGCGCACTTCTTGAGGCGCAGGGTCACCCCGGCGTTCCGCAAGAGGGTGAGTACCTCGTCGACATGTTGCACATGGTCATCCATGTTGCGCGAGAAGACGATGACATCGTCAAGGTACACCAGGCAGTTACGCCACTTAACTCCCGACAGTGCAATGTCGATGGCCCGCTGGAATGTGGCGGGGGCGTTGGACAATCCGAAGGGCATCCTTAGGAACTCGTACACGCCACTGTGACAGACGAACGCCGTCTTGGGGATATCCTCCTCCGCAACTGGGATTTGCCAGTACCCGGCATTGCAGTGGATAGTGGTAAACACTGTGGCTTCCCCCAGCGAGTCGATGCACTCGTCCATCCTTGGTAAAGGGTATGAGTCTTTCTTGGTAACCAAGTTGACGCGTCGATAGTCGATGCAGAACCGAGGCGCTTGATCCTTCTTCGGTACGATAACGACTGGGGCGCCCTACTCCGACATCGAAGGTCGGATCACCTTAGCTTCGCTCATCCTCTTCACTTCTCCATCAACGATCTCTCGTTGCATAGGTCCCGCGCGATGCGGTTGCGACCGCGCTGGTCGAGCACCTGGTACCAGGTCTATACGGTGTTGGGCTGCCCCAATGGTACCCAGCGCCCCGCCGGTCCACATGACGTCATGCTTTCTTAGCATCCGTCGTGCCCCTTCGGCTACCGAAGGGGGAAGGTGGTCGAGGTCAGCCTCGGCCAGTGCCCTCAAGGCTTCTTGGTCGAGGTCAGCCTCGGCCAGAGCCTTCAGTGCTTCTTGGTCCTTCGGCGGTATGTCCGCCGAAGGCGCCGATGGGTCAGGCTTCCCGTCATCGGGTTGCTGCCGCTCGGTGGTCTCGGCGACCGCCAGCACCTCAAGTGGTTCCACTTGACCTTCCTTTTCAGGGGTGAGGATATCTCCTTCGTAGAGCTCGGCAATCCCTAGGATAGTTCCCTTCGGGAGGGCGACTGCCTTACGGCGATAGTTCGCCATCACCAGCAGTGATGACCCCCCTGCTGGGAGGTCTGCGATACCATTGGCCATGGTCAACCCATGGCGCTTGTAGGTTCGTAGGTTGAACTGGACACTGCAGATGCCTGCGAGGTCACAGTTGACCGGGAGGACGGTCTCCGACAACGGCTCAAAGCGAGTCCGCTTAGCCAGCTGGAGTGTCTTCGGTTCTACGCTTGCGTATACCTCAGCCACGTTAACGTGGCTCCCTTGTAGCGTCAGGTCCCTGACGATAGCTGTCTGTCCTCTCTTCGTCCCGTAGGCCTCTTGCAGCTCGACGGTCCTCCGGCCCGGCCGGATTGCATCAACGTGAACGTTGATGAAGGTGCACCCCAGTATGCAGGGCACAGATAGAGTCTCACACACCAGGAAGTCAACTTCCGTAGTAAGCTCCCCGATGGTGATGGTGACCCGCAGCGACATCGCTGCGGTCGTACGAATGAGGCGACCATTCGCATCCTTGATCGTGGGTCCCCTAGCAGCTCAGACTCGCGGGAGCCACTTGTCCGGGAGGGTATCCTTTCGGATCAGGTTAGGTCCAGCCCCTGTATCCAGTACAGGGTAATACGATCGGGTCGACTGGGGGTCAACCCCCAGTGTGGCTGATGCCTTGAAGTTCTCCAAGGTGAACAGTACGTGGCCTACCCCGATATCCGGTGTAGCTCGTGCATCATGAACAGGGCCCTTGTCTGGTTCCATGTGACGGGGCTTCCCGTCCTCTTCTCCCAACCTTGAAGGTTGGTCATCAATCCCCTGACGCCGTGTCGTCGGGGCCGGAAGGTGTACCCGGGGGTTGGTCCGGCGTCGGCTCAACCGCGCTCTCCGTGGGGCTTTCCCCGCGGCAGTCCGGGGTGGCTTCCTAGGGTTACCCCAGCGACCTCGTGTCGTCCTTCCTCTTACTCGTTTCCCGTGCTCGGCCGGGTACTGTCTTTCGGGATATCCGGGAGAGGAGGCGCCTCCTCGACTGCAAGTACTCCTCCTTGAACTTGCTGCCTACCCGGTGCGGGGCCTCTGGCGGGATACCCCCAATAGATGCCTTGCGTTGCGCCGCTGCCCGTCGAGACTCCTCCGGGATGAGCGGGCGTGAGGATACCCAGTGTGGGGGGTCTCCGCACAGCATGCATCCGGACGTGCCGGCCGTCCCGGGCGTCCGCGTCGAGTTGGCTCCATAGGTCCGGTTGCCTGCCTCGGGTGCCCGAATGCCTGCCCCTTGGTAGGCCTTGGGTCGTGGTGCCAACCGGAACATGGACTCCCCCAGCCGGTTGGTTCTACCAGCGATGTGCGGAGGTGCCTCCGTGCGCACTGCCCATGTCGGCAGGGGTTGGTGGGGGTTACCCGTAACCGGGGCATACCCCGTAGTCCGCACATACGGGACGCGCCGGCCCGCTCCCTCGTTGACCTGGAACTGGGTCCCAGCCGGGGCGATGTACGCTGCCGTACCATGCTCATCGATCACCGGCGTCGCCGGTAGCAACAGGTGGCCCTGTCGGTCGACTAGAGGTTCATCCTCACCCGTAGGGGTATGTTCGGTCGCCACCAGTACTGGTGCGGCCTTACGTTCCACCTTCTCTTGCCTCGGTACCGGGGTAAGACTGGGCTTGCCTCCCTCACCCTTAGGCTTCGGGGCCAAGGCACATTTCGGGTGTAGCACCCGGTAGGCGTCCCCTAGGGACTTGCAAATATGCATCTGTCGACTGAAGTGCGTCCGAGCCTTATTGGCTCCCCGTGAGGATATCCGCACATAGTTGGGTACTCCTGCGAACAGGATGGCCCGTAGTTCCCCTTCGCCGGGAAGCTTCCCCAGCTCGTAGTCGAGCGCTTGGATCCGGCGTCCAAACATCTCCTCATCCTCCCAGGACTGGGCGGTGGCGGTGCGAAGGGCCCGATAGTGGTCTTCGCACTTTTCCTCACTAAGGTAGCTGCTAAGCAGCTCCATCAGTATACCACGGTAATCCATGGGGGTGGCTGCGACTCTCATTCCAGGCATCGGGGATGCCTGGCGGAGGATGCCTCGGACCCGTTCATCGACAAAGAACAGGAGGATCTCCAGCGCCAGCCCCTCGTTGACGAGTGCCTTGTCCGCGGCTGCCTTGAAGCTAGTCAGGAAGCCAATGACTGCCATCGGGCGTCCGTTCGGGCCCCCGAACATAGGTACTCCCTTCATAAGGGTCTTCATAGAGCGGATCGCTCGGTGCGAGGTCGTACGCATCGATTCCGACACAGTAGTGGATCGGTCCTCCAAACGATAACGTTCAGGAGTCAGTACCGACCAGAAGACTTCGTTGACAATCTCCGTGTCCGCGTCCTGGACATCCATTCGCTTGGCCAGCTGATGAGTAAACTCATCGGACTCTATCCGCTTCAGTAAGCTCGCAGTAGCCTGCGCTGTCATCGCTTGCACCAGTGACGCTGGAACTTCCGGCGTCGGCGCCTCGGGTACCCCAGTTGCCTGGCTTCCGTCGTTGAGGGGGTGCTGCGAGACGGTACCGTCTCCCCCCATCGCCGACTCTGTTCCGGTGTAAATATCCGCCGGACCATGTCCGCGGAGCCCACTCTCGGTGCTCCGAGCGTAGCGCTCCGTATGGCTACGTTCCAACTCGGCTGACGAGTCGGATCCATAACCCGCCGTGTCCGGGGGTTGTCCAGGAGTAGCAACACCAGGGTTGACCCTGGTGGACTCCGAAAGTAGTCCGGCCGGTTTGAACCGCACCGGTGTGGGAGGAACACGACGGGCGTACCGTCGTGTGGCGTGTTGACATCAGCACAACCATTGCGTCCTCCGTACGCTCTTGACGGGCGTCGAGTCCAGTGAACCGGGCTTCGATACGAGCCAATGATGCCACCAGGGAGTCCCCTGGTGAACGTGGCGGCGGCGTGAGGTCGGCAGAGGACGGCTGCGGCGGTCCGCCGCCCCCGGTCGTCCGTGCCGTGCCAAACGTCGATCCGGCACCGGAGAGCATCAGCGTCTCAATGTTGTCGATCGGGTTACCGATCCCGGTTCCCGGGTTCAGCTCCGGGGTCGGCGTCGACGCCGATCCGTCATCTTGAACGCTCCCCGTCTCTTGGGTAGACATAGTCACAATCAGTCAACCGCCGTAACAGTCACCAAGAATAAGAGAGCGAGGGGGTAGTTGGGGGAGAGTAACAGTAGATCGAAGTCAAACGCAACCACTCAACACAATCAAACAGATCGCAGCACCACGAGTACAAGAAGAGGACTCGATCCCTATCCGTGTGCCAGGGCCGAAGACGGCGTCGCCACAAGGGTGACGCAAATCCGTCCCCTGCTCCTCCACCAATGTAGCACAATAGGTATCCGCTGCGCGCCCACTCTCAGGGAACACTCACCAAGGGGGACCGGCACCAACGTCACCGGGAGGCCAAGGTTGCTCTCGTTGGAGCGCAATCCACGGGACCAAGATGGGAGCCCAAATGGGAGGGGTTTGTTGTTCTACCTTGGCCGGCGGTGGATTCGCCGCCGGCCCCCTCGTTATGAACCCTCGGAGACACTACTAACTACCCTCCACCCCAAGATGCAAGTCCCTCTGGTCATACGAAACTTATAGATACCGTGACCAGTACGGACTCCCAAATTGAAAGTTAAGGGTTCGAAGTAGCCCCCCAATATAGGGTCACATTACGGTCAACCATATTGCTACACATTGTCAGGGCATGGAAAGAGGCGGTGAACTTTCCGACCAACTCCGAAGGGATCCTCGCCGCCGCGGTGGCGCGGCTAGACCAGGGCAAGTATGTGATGTCCGAGGACGGCTTGAAAGCACTTGAGGCAGCCATCCGCCCCATGTTCACTGTCCTTGGCTGTGAAAAGACGTTTGTTGTGCAGGGAGAGGTGGGCGTCTCCAGCTATGTCTGCGCTCTACTGGGGCACTGCTCGGTGGCTTCTACCAAGGTAAGTTGGATGCTTCTCGTGGGATGCTCGGTTGAGGGGGGGTGCAGAGGTCATGGAGATTGGACGACTCACGCAGGGGTGGGGGGGGGGGGCTGCTCAATGCCAGGACGTACACCGGTATGAGAGGAGTTTCATTCCGTGGTGTGTACCGTTTGCCAGACTCTCCATGTTGAACTTGCCTGGCAGCTTGCTTGTGTTGATGCTTTTGGCCGTTCCATTCCGTTTGTTCTCTCTCCGCGACCAGGTCGCGTCGAGCTTATCAAGATCATTCGGCAGCACAAGCAGCCGCATTACAAGCTCAAGAATCACAGAAGGAACTGGCTGGTTGAGAATCATCGTCTGCACTTCTATCTCCCCACGCATGGCAATGTGCAGAGCGGGTTGCTGCTGATTGACGGGAAGGACAAGAATCGGGCGGTGGTCGACCGCATCGTAGCTGTGAAGCCTTATCCAACGTGGGCGGTGTCCCCGGACGGCATGGACGTGACGGAGCCTATTGGGGTTACTGAGCCGCCACACCAAGGACCTGCCCCTGGGGCGGCCTCTGGCGCTGCCGGTGCTATAGCGACGACG
Organism: Pyropia yezoensis; assembly: GCA_009829735.1. NCBI lineage: Eukaryota > Rhodophyta > Bangiophyceae > Bangiales > Bangiaceae > Pyropia > Pyropia yezoensis. The sequence goes on from CM020618.1 coordinate 22,675,911, forward strand.
GGTGCCGTTGTTGCTGTTCCTGCTGAGGGAAGCGGTGAGGGCACGACTAGGGCGGCCGCAGGGGCAGCTGTTGCTACGGCTGCTGCGGCGGCAGCGTCCGCAAGCTCACCTGCCATTCCATCCGAAGACCCTGCAGCCGATGCGGCACGCGCTGCCGCTGCTGCCGTGATTGCAGCTGGAAATGCTAATGCGTAGACACGTCCTCCTTCGCGGCTTTATTGCTTGATGTGTGGCGCAGGGAGTCGGGGGTTGCCGAGGTCGCGTGGTTTCTGTAAGCTTTTATGTTTGAGGGACGGTGTGGATCTTGTTGGGTATTCCCACGTGTGCCTGTATTATACGGAGAGCTTGACGGGGGAACGCGGAGGTATTGTGTCCGTGCGTTGGTGTGAGTGTTTGTCCAGTGGATGGGGACACAGGAGCGGGTGTGTGTGCGTGAGTGTGTCATGATGTTTGTAACTTCCAAGGGGAGGAGCTCTCGGAGGGCGCCCTTGCCAGCGCCTCTGGCGCTACTCGGACGCCCCAGTTGGACGCGTCGGCTAGCTCCATGGCGGGAGCGGCGACAAAGTCCGCAGCGCCGGCACAAGGGGCGGCCAAGGCGGGGACGTCCAAGGGGTCAGTGGAGTGTGGGTGGGTGCGTATGCATTATGGGTGTGTGTCTGTCGTGTGTGTCTGTGTGTCATGTGTAGCGGACGGTAGAGGCGAGGAGAGGTAGGTAGCCCGGTCGAACGCGCGCAGTGGGAGCCGTCAGTGGCTGCCAGCGAGGTCGCCATCGCCTGCCACCCGACCTAAAGCATGGCTTCAGTTGTGTCGCAATGCTAGCTCTTGAAGTGCTCTGAGAGTGGCAGGAAAGCGGCTCTCCATTGCATGGTACATACTTCACAAAGCTGGGTCTCCAGTGACTGCGAAAGACATGTGCAATACAGCTCTGCAGGGGCTCGGAAAGTCCCCGTGCATACGGTCTTACGCCCTATTGCGGACACGCCCAGAAACCAGCTTCGCAGCAGCCGCCGAACCGGATTTCAATAGCTCTCTGCAGAGGATCTCAGAGCCAGCAAAAATACAGGATTATATTTTCAAACACTGGACCCCAAAGCATCTGCAGAGCCAGGTGCTGAAGGTCCCTGAGATCCCCGTTGAGTACCCAAAGGAGACCCCTTACGATGTAGTATGTACCGTCTCACAGCTCATGAGGGCATTTGGCCTTCAGCCAATAGATTCCCCGGAATACTGCATTCACATATTTTACCGTGTATGGGAACAACAGTGTGACAGATCATCATCGTCTCGACTTTGAAATAATATTTTGCCCAGGGGCGGTTTCTGGTGGTCGCCGCGCCCCTCACTTCACCCTTCCGTCCCTAGGGCTGCCCCCATACCTCGTCCCGTCGGGTGTCCAGGCTCCCCGACCACATTCACCGCCATCACCATTCGCACCCCGCGTCATGCCGAGAGCCCCCCCCCCCCCCCCCAGCATGGCCACCGCTGCAGACGGCCGTCGTCGCCGGAACAGCCGCCGACGACGCCGCCGCTACCGTCGCCGCGACCACCGCCTGTCCCCATCTCGGCGGCGGCAAACACCACTGCCGCAGCCCCCGCGTCGATACAAGCCTCCACCTGGTCGGCGCCGCCCACACTGGCGGCGGCGCGCGTGGCGGCAGGGGCACTGGCAGCAGCGCCGGCCGAAAGGCTCCCAGCCGCAGTCACCGCCGCTGACGAGGAGGAGCCACGGCCACGGACGGGGGCGAGTCACCGCACATGGGGCCGCCGCCACCCCCTTCTACATTTGTCAGTGCGTCCGCGAGCGCCGTTGTCGCCCCGCCGGCCGCGTCGAGGCCCCCGCCTCCTGCCGGTGGCGGACACCGGCGCTCACGCCCCGGCCCCGTCGCACCCTGCGGCGCAGGCTCCTCGGAAGCGGCGGGGTTGGCAATGGACCTCCGTCCGGGAAGCGCGGTTGAACGGGCGGAGGGAGCGCCGTCGACGCTTTCGGCACCTCTTTGCCCCTCCTTTCGTTTTGCTTCATTGCGTGCAGTAGGGGGGGAAGGTTGCTGGACAGCCGCGACCCTCTTCGCCGCACCCTGCGCCCTCGCTCCACTCAATGACTCGCCCATTTCTATATTGCAAGAGACCTTTGTACTCTGCGTCCTCGCACGATCTCTTCTCTCGCTCCATTCTTCCCCGCTCACGTGAGAGACCTGCGCCAGGACGCCTCACCACGCAGCCACCTGTAGCATCCCTGGACCCGACTTGGCGCCGACCCGGGACTGCAACCAGAGGGCACCAGGTGCCAGAACACGCCCGCCGTGTGCTGATGGCTGGCGGCCGTGGCCCGTTCCCGGCACTGGGATGCGGTGGACTACGCTACCCACACGTGGGAGAGGGACTTCTGATGGGTCTTTGCATATTTGTGAGAGACTCGATTTGAGAGAATTTGAATGTGAGATTAGTGAGTGGGAATAGAATTAGTAGTGATAGTGGCCCCCGGCCTGACGAGGTTAGACTCGGGTCGGGGCCACTCGGGAGTATGGGAGGGCTACCTGGTCAACGAGCCGAGGCTCCCCCAGATGCACGTTAAGAGGGACAGCGAGGCGCCCTTGGCCCGCGCCCTCAGGAAAAAGACAACTGCGCGTTTGCTTTCCTCTTCCTCGTGTGCACTACCGTGCGTATCTGTTTGCTCTGCGAGCAGGCACGTGAGGCAAGAGGCATACCACTCTCGTAGTTCCCCTTTCTGAGTTCCCTGTCCCTTTCCCCCGAGGGATATTGACACGTGTCTGAGAGGATCGAGTTTATACCACACCACCCTCAAACCCCATTGAGTTCACGGTGGTGCCATCTCCTTATTCCCCCCGGCGGGCCCTCTCCACCATACTGTGCTTCCTGTAAAACGTGGATGTTGAAGAGACGTGAGAGGTGGGATTCATTGGTCCAGACATCGATTTTCATCACGTTCAGGTAACGTCAACATCCATTTTTTACAGGAAGCACTACTATACATCGCCATCATTAGTGCCAACAATTTTGCAGCTTCTGGAAGTCCGACGACCGCAGTCATGCGAGAGGACGCCGTTCACTCCACTGCCTCCTTCCTGGACAAGCAAGAACATTTGAAAACCTTAAAACGTTTCATGTAGCCCGGAAAGCGCAAATCAATAATCAAAAGCATGCCTTATTAAAAAAAAAAACTTGTGTGTGCATGGTACCCGAGCCTATGCAGTAACTATTCGATTGTATCGTGTTCGTTTATGTACCACCTGGTATATAAACGAATACCGATCGACCGCACAAGCTTCATCCATGTATTGACGATCGGTGCCGAAACTAAACGATTGATCAAAAACAAGTCGAGCGTCCACGATTGACAGCCCGTGCCCCACCTCACCGTCGCCGACTTCACGCCGACGCAACGCCGTCATCCACCACCGTGAGCATCCGCACCAGCCGCTTTTCTGGCCGCCCCGGCCCAACCCCTCTCTTTCTCCAATATCGCCCCATCTAGGGCCTTCTCGTCGTACGATTTCTCAACAACTGGCCTGCGATTTACCTCCTCGCCTTTGTCGACCCCCTCTATCTGTGGCTTCTCCTTGCTGCAGACGCCCTCCTCCCCCCTTCTCCCCTCCTTTTTTCCCTTTTTTCCAGGTTACGCTTCCCGTTTGTCAACATGCCTCCGACAACGCCGCGTGCTGCGCGCGCTCTGGCTGCCGCCGCAGCTGAAGCAGCTGTGCAAGAGATATTCCCCGCGGCAACGACAGAAACACGGCACGCCGTCTGCGTGGCCGCGGCCGCCGCAACAGCCGCAGCCGCAGTGCACTTCCAACAGAGCGCCTCACGATCTACTCCCCTCCGACCGGCAGCGTCAAGACGGCCGGCAAGACCGGCGGCATCGGGCTTCGCCGATGGGCATGTCCGCAAGGAGCGGACACCGATCACCCTGGACGACAAGATTGCGTTCACCTGTTTAGTTGATCGAGGGACGCATACGTCATTACAGGCTGCATTAGACTTCTTTCACGTTGCCATATCCCTTGAGGCGGCCCGCAGCATTTGCAGGCCGAGAGAGCGGGCTAAGCTCCTAGCGCGGGCGCGCAGCGGCGAGCCACTCGTTGCTGTGCGCGAACGTCGGTCAAGAGTTGAAGCGGTGGATAAGGCGCTGCGCGCGTGGTACGATGGCATCCAGTCCATGGCGCGTAGCGACCTTCCTGTGACTCTGGCAGTGCTTGAGTCCACTGCGGCCTAAATTGCAGGCGAAATGGGCGTGGCGGGCTTCATGGAATCGAAGGGCTGTATCCAGAAGTGGGCGCAACGACACCAGCTGCGCAACGTGGCGCTTTGGGGCCAGGGTGGGTCGGCAATTGACGCTGCTCAACAAGGAGCCGAAAGGATGACCGAGATACGGGAGGAGCTGTCAAACTACGTCCCAGAGCATATCTACAATATGGACAAGACGGGGCTGCAGTTTCGGTGTCTTCCTACCCGGGCCTACATCGCGGCGGGGAAGCGACGGCGGGCCCAAGGGACCAAGGCCATGAAGGCCAAGGATCGCGTCACCCTCGTGTTGGCATGCAATGCCACGGGCCCCCATAAGATCCCCATCTCTATCATTGGGTCGGCCGCCGTGCCCTTGTGTTTTAAGCCTCCCCGACCGGCCTGCCCTCTTCCCTACTTCAGCTAACAGTCGGCGTGGATGGATGCGGGTGTGTACGACAAGTGGCTCAACACGGTGTTTTCCCCAGCTGTGCGGTCACGGACCAGCGAACCTGTCATCCTCATTGTCGACAACTGTGGGGTGCACACGGAGTTGACGCATCCGCGAGTTAAGATTTGCACTCTCCCCCCAAACGTGACGGCCATCCATCAACCTCTGGATGTTGGCGTGATCACGTGTGTCAAGCGACGGTCTAAGAAGCGCCTGATATCGCTGGTCATCCGCGCTCACGAGGATAGGCAGCGGCGTGAGTCTGCAGCGCGGGCAGCCGGGCCGACCGCAGCGCCAGCACCGGTGCCCACAAGCGGGCGCAGTGCGGCGACGGAGGCGGCGGCGGGGCCTATCATGCACACGGCCGCGGGGCCAGGCCCTTGCAGGCCTCCCTAAGCGGCGGGAGAAGCGGCGACAATACCCGAGGTGACGAGGATGGGCCCGCCTGTAGCAAAAAACAACTTACACACACGGCACCCAAGTTGGGGCGGTGTACAAGGGCTGCCTCCCGTGTCGGGGGAACCGGAAGAAGTGCAAGTCGCACACACTCTGTCCCTGTTGTGGGGCAAACCCCCCACTGACAAACAAGAGGATGGTGTGTGGTCCAGCAGTTTCTTGGTCGGGACGGGGACGCAGGGCCAAGCCCCGCTGTCCCTCCCCTTATCCCCCCAGGGTCCCCTCAGAATCTCGCCACTCAGAATCTCCCACCCCAGCACCTGCCCACCGGGCCACACGAAAATTCAAGACGATAAATGCAGAAAACCCTCAAATCCAAGTTGGATTTACTACTAAGCTAACTATCCCAAACTTAGGGAATACGGACCCAAATGCAGGGGGAGGAGCGGATCAGGCTAGTGGCCTGCCGCCCCTTGCATAGCATGTGTTGCCCCCGTACCTGGGGGTCAATACTGCCACACCCTGGACTGTAACGCGGGGTACTGGCAAATTCCCAGTGCCCCGGAGGACAGGCATAAAACTACCTTTACCTGTCACTGTGGTACCTACCAGTGCAAGCGTCTACTGATTGGCCTGTGTAACGCGCCGGCAACTTTCCAGCGCGCTATGGACATGATTCTGGCCGGAGTACGGTGGGAGATCTGTCTCGCGTACCTAGACGATATCATTGTGCTCTCCCGAAGTCCGGAGGAACACATTGGCCATCTTGGCCAGGTGTTCAAGCTACTAGCTGACGCCGGTGTGTCACTGAAGGCGAGTAAGTGCCACCTCTTCACTCAAGAGGTGGAATACTTGGGACATGTTGTCCGTCCGGGGCGTCTCAGTGTCAACGAGAAGAACCTGAGGGCCATCCGTAAGGCTCAGTACCCCCGGACCCAGACCCAGATGAGGAGCTTCCTCGGGATGTGTAACGTGTACCGACGTTTCACCAAGGGCTTCGCCAAGGTGGCGAAACCGTTGAATGAGTTAGTGAGCTCAACGCTACCGAAGAACCTGCCTCCCCCAAGTCGGGTGGAGCAGGAATCCTTTGGGACTCTTCGGGACCTTCTGCTGAAGCCCCCTATCCTGGCTATTCCCAGGTTGGGAGGCCCTTACATCCTGTATGTGGACGCTAGCTACGACCAACTTGGTTGTGTGTTGCTTCAGCAGCAGCCAGACAAGGAGTACGTGCCGGTGGGATACTTCAGCAAGGGGCTGAACTCGGCCGAGAAGAACTACGGAGTCACCGAGTTGGAAAGACTCGCAGTGGTGTGGGCGGTGACGTCACTTCGTCACTACCTAGAGGGTGAGAAGTTCCTCATCCGCTGTGACCACCGCGCGTTGCAGTTCATCTTTAAGACGGACTGTACGAACACTCGTCTCAACCGGTGGAGGGTGCGACTGGCACCCTTCAACTTTGATATTGAGTACCGACCTGGCAGGCAACATGCCCTTGCCGACGGCCTCTCTCGGGTACCTACCGAGGGGCTGGACACTAACCCAGTCGATGAGGACATCCCCATCGTGGGGGTAGTCACGCGCTCGGGTCAGGCGTTGAACCCCGAGGCGCCAGGGAACAAGAAGTACTTGCCCCTGTCCCTGGACGAGGTGGTGAAGGCCCAGGCCGAGAATCCCTTCTGCAAGTCGCAGAGGGATACACTGGATACAGTGGCGGAGACGCGGTTCTTTCTGGGAGACGATGAGCTCCTTATGAGGAGGGGGGTGTTCCAGGGGACCGAACAACTTGTCGTCCCCGCATCCCTCAAGGACAGTATCCTTAAGAGGGAGCATAACGCTCCCACAGGTGGACACCTGGGGTCTAGTAAACTGTACCAGACCCTGAGGACCAGGTACTACTGGCCGTCCATGGTGGTGGACATCTACAGTTGGGTGGCTGCCTGCACAAGTTGTGCACAGAACCGTCTGATGAAACGGCGGCCTACTACGGCTATGCTATTGTTCCCGGCCAAGGAGCCCTTTGCCGCGTTGGCGATGGACATCCTTGGGCCACTGCCAGTGACCGAGGAGGGCAACCAGTACCTCCTGGTTATCTGTGACCGCTTCACGAAACTTACGCGAGCGATCCCACTGGCAGAGATCACGGCCATGTCGGTCGTGTCAGCCTTCCTAGATCACTGGGTTGCCGCGTATGGCATTCCGGATAGTACACTATCGGACAATGGACCGCAATTTGCGTCTGTACTATTTCAGGGAGTGCTGGATATGTTGGGGGTGCGGGCAAACTATGCCACCCCCTACCCCCCGTCGCGTGCGGTCTATTGCCGTGCGGCGGCCGCTCCCAACTAGGAAGGATGGTGGCAGGACGCCTACTTTTACTGAGAGTAAGGCGGAGTTCGCTGCTAGGCTTGAAAACCTCATCTCTAAAGTCAGGGCTGAGATGGACAAAGCACATAAGCGCTACAAGCGTACCTTTGACAAAAAGGTGCGCAACGCCAAGCATCTCCCCGAGCAGGGTGACTGGGTATTGGTCCACTCACACACCCCAACTGGGGGTACGTTGGAATTCCAGACGAAGGAGCCGTATCAGGTCCTTCGTACTGATGGGCGGCGCTTCACCATCGAAAGTGACGATGGGGTCCGCACAGTGAACGGACAGGACGTGGTCAAAGTTGCACCACCGCCTGCAGGCGACCCAGCTTGGGCGCGTGCGTTGGAAGCGTGGCGCCTCCCCTCACTGCCTGCGGCCAAACAGGGCCCGCAGGAGTACGTGTTCGATAAGTTCATCGACCACGGCTGGGATGAGGACACTGACCGCCTCATGTTGAGGGTGCGTTGGTTCGGCTACAAAGCCAAGGATGGTACGTGGGAATATGTGGAGGACCTTCCCGCTGAGAAGGACCGGGCATACTGTGCCCGGAATGAGATTGACCCTCACAGCCCCCCCTCAATGTGAGGGAAGGCTGAGTAGCAGTGCCAAGAGAGTGCTTCAAGTCGAAGTGGTACGCAGAGTGGCTTTCAACTAAAGCCCTAACCCTCACACTCTCACAACAAAGGCAGCTGCCAACTAGGCATGCATGCTAGACTCTCCAACCCCACGGCCCTCGCCCTCACGTGGAGGCGAGCGGCGAGACCCCCGGCGATAACGCTCCCCACCAGTCGGAGGGGCCGGAGGCTCCAAGTCGGACCCGTCGCGCCCCTCACGGTCGCGCAAGTGGCGACGACCGCGGCTGCTCTTCTGCTTAGTCTTGCGCGCAAGTTGGCGACGCAGACGCCGGACCGACTCCGACTCTGACGGAGTCGAGGACTCCGAGACGGAGTAAGACAACTCGTCTTCGGACACGGAGGGAGAGCGCCGCGAGCATCGGCGACGACGGCGAGGAGGCGAGTATGGCCGGCTCGCACGACGTTTGCCACGCCCAAGTGGGGCTGGCTGGGGCATAATAGCCCCAATGCGAGCCAACTCGGCCGTCATAAACTCCGCCACCGACTCGCAACTCGCGGTCGCCACTGCAGTACGAACGCGCTCCTTAAGTTGAGGAGTCTCGGAAGTTTGAAGGGTTGCGGTCGACGCGGCCAACCAGGATATGGTGCGCACCAACGTGGTGATCATCATCTCTGAGGTCAGAGGCGTGGCCGGTAACAGTAACTTGGGGTATACCGTCAGGAGGGTGGCACCCAAGTTGGGGGACACCGGGGTGGATGATTCAACGGCCACGCTAATCGGGATGTCCCCGTGCGGCTGGTAGGGGACAGGAGGAAGCGGAGGGGCCCGCCGAGGTGGCGGTACCCGGGTGTAACTGCGACCCCGACTTGGGGCCCCCGCAGTGGGTTGAGTCATATGGTCATCATGTGAGGGCACGGCCATAACTATGGCCTTGTCCGGGGGTGGCGTAGTGTGGCGATCCACCCCCGGGGCATACGGGTAGTCCCCGATGCCCAACCCCTCTCGTAGGACCACACGGCCGTCGTGAAGTTCACGAGAGACCCATACGAACTGGCGAAGTGCGCCATCGTCCTTGGGCCCACGAGTGGGGCGGCGCAACTTGTGCTCGATGCTCTCCCACTCGATAAGCTTGTGGAGGCGGAGCATCTCCTCAAGTAGAGTGAGTTGTCCTGATGAGCACCCCTCAGCAACTAGCTGAGGAGTTAGCTGTTCCAAACCTTGGATAAGCCGGAGGGGGAGATGCCAGAGCATCCCTCGCCGCTGAACACAAGACACCCAGGTCGACATGACCTCGAGGAGCCACTGGGTGGCGAACATGGCCCACACCAGGTGATCAGGGCCAGCTGTCAACATGACGGAGCCGAAGTGGTCAAGCAACCGTGGCAGCAATGCCGGGAACCCGTAGGGGACCTCAACTTGAGGCCACCACTCGGGCTTCTTCGGATAGTACTGCTCCTTACTGGCAGCAGACTGCTGAGGAAACTCAAGTTGAGCCGAGGTCACCAAGTAGGGACCTCGCCGGAAGTCTTTCTCCATCCGCACATCAAAGTGATGAGTGTGCGGATCGGCCTCGTGAAGGTACGGGGGGCGAGTTGCCACCGCGTCCCAAGTAAAGGTCGGCAAGTCGCCGGGACCCGGGATAGTTCCCCCGCGGTCCACCATGGCCTTGGCCCGCTGTACGTCTTCGACCTCCTCGTCGTCCAGGAAGGCAAACTGGTCCGTCCTGAAGCCGGCAGGGAACCCGACCCTACGGGGATACTTCTCCCGTAGGCGGTCCCATACCCGACCCATCGCTGCGCCAAGTCGGCCACAGCGAAGAACAGTCAACCCCTCCTCATATAGAGGCCAAGCGGGGTAAAACCACCGCCCCACGGCCTCACGCGGGACAACTTGTCCCGCCTCCCGGGGAGATCCCGCCGTCAACCCAAAGCCGGGTGACGCGGGAGTCCCATCCCCCGGAGCGATCGCAGAGCCCCCGCCGGAAGTCCCGGCGGGCGCTGCACCGTAGGAGGTGTCCTCCATGCGTTCATCCAGGGAGTCCGTCTCCACCCCCGGGGTCGCCATGGCTCTCCCCAAGTTGGGGAGAGACGCCCTGACTACAGCGGCACGAGACCCGCCCCGAGTTGAGGGGGACTCGGATCGTGGGTAAGACGGGTGGCCTCCCCAGCGTGGGGCGGCCCAGTGGAAGGTGAAGGGGAGGTGGTGGTGATGGTGAAGTGCGAACCGGGGAGAGCAAGCTGCCGAGTGGGCAAGCTTGAGGAGAGGGGCGGTCAACGTGACCGCCTCCACATCCGCGTGACGTACTCAAGGGGGGACAGCAAGTCGCGCCCCCAACGCCGAGACGTGCGTTTACGCACCCCTTCACAGGGCCGACCGGGTCGGTCGGAACTGAGGAGAGGGGAGTGTGGCAGTATTGACCCCCAGGTACGGGGGCAACACGTGCCATGCAAGGGGCGGCAGGCCACTAGCCTGATCCGTTCCTCCCCCTGCATTTGGGTCCGTATTCCCTAAGTTTGGGATAGTTAGCTTAGTGGTAAATCCAACTTGGATTTGAGGGTTTTCTGCATTTATCGTCTTGAATTTCCGTGTGGCCCAGTGGGCAGGTGCTGGGGTGGGAGATTCTGAGTGGCGAGATTCTGAGGGGACCCTGGGGGGATAAGGGGAGGGACAGCGGGGCTTGGCCCTGCGTCCCCGTCCCGACCAAGAAACTGCTGGACCACACACCATCCTCTTGTTTGTCAGTGGGGGGTTTGCCCCACAACAGGGACAGAGTGTGTGCGACTTGCACTTCTTCCGGTTCCCCCGACACGGGAGGCAGCCCTTGTACACCGCCCCAACTTGGGTCCCGTGTGTGTCAGTGGTTTTTGCTACATTTGGTGGAGCAGCAGGGGACAGAGGTAAACTTTACCTCCGGGTGCACCCGGGTGCAGGGGGTTCTTTGTCTCAGTGGAACGGTGGACTTGGACCGTGTCATACGGATCGTCAGCCAACATGGCTAGTTCGGACCCCCCGTCGTCCGGGGAGTACACGGGTGACGCACGTACTTCAGTGCCTTTGAATACTGGTGAGCCACAGGTGGGTTTACCTGGGGTCGCAGAGGGACTAGAGGTCCCATAAGCCAGCAGGACTGGAAGTGCGGGCGGGCAACAGGTCACCCCGACTCAGTCGGGAGTTCGCTCGGGTGACACTTCTGATGTGCGTGGGCCGAAGTCTGGCCACCGTGTGGTACACTCAACGGGAACGTCCCAAGGGGTGAGGACTGTCCCCGCGGGTTCCACTCGGGTTGGAGCCAACTTTGGCTTGGAGCCGTCGCCAACTAGGCTTTCGGGGGACGGCGGACCTCCGTTGGTCGGCGATGGGCTCGCGCCCATGCCCCCGGTTGAGACCCCTGAGGATCGTGATTACCCCTCAGGTGGACTCCCGGAGGCGGACCGAGACTCAACTGGAGTCGTCAATCCACTCCTCGCGGAAACTGTCCGTCGGGAGGCGACCAATGTGTTGCGGCAGACTTTGCCGGACCTGGTGGTCACGATCACGAATACTATTCTGAATCAGATTGTGGCGAGTTTGCCAGATGGCCTTAATGTCCAGACCGGATCGGGGCTTTCGAGCCCGCAGGCGCAGGGGGAATCCCTCCTCACGCCTATCTCGGGTCGACCCGAACAGGGGGCGACACCTGTGACTCCCAACGAGGGAGCCACACCACACTCGGTGGGGCGTACGCCCTTCAAGGGGGAGTTCCCCCCGGAAACGCCGGCGGCTACACCAAGCGCGCCGCGCCAGACTATGGGCACTGAGGGTGAACTTGCCCCAGTGCCACAGCGGCTGTTCCCTCAACGTGAGGTGCCGCCCAAGATCCAGGTAGCCAACCCGGTCTACCAGAGGATCTTTGATTGTGAGACCTATGCCCTCCACAATAGGTCGGTGGCGTATGGTCCTGACCAGGCCCAAGCCATGGGCCGTGCCAAGAAGAATGCACTTCACTCTTTTGGGCACAAAGCGGAGTGGGATGGAACTCCCCCCCTCCGTGTCTTGGAGTTCCTACGTCGTTTCACAAAAGCCTGTGACGACAATGCCATAAGTGAAGGCATGGCTTTCTACATGCTACAGGAGTTTACGAAGGGAGACCTGCGGACAGAACTTATGTCCGTCATGCCCAGCTCCTCAAGTGGAGGCGCTGGTGAGGGGACGTCCTATTTGGAGCTCGTCAACTGGTTGTTGAGAGCCATGGTTGATGAAGCGGCGTTGGCTTCTCAAGTCGAGGAGTTTACGCAAGCCCATCAGGAAGAGGCGGAGGACGAGTTGTCCTTTGCGGAGCGAGTCCGTAAGCTCAACAATCTTTGTGGGTTTCTTCATCCACAAGCTGTGGTGAAGAGTCGGTTTGTGGAGGGACTCCATTGGTCAGTCCGGATGGAGACCCGGGAGCATAACACTGCCCGGGCGACCCTGGCCGAGTTGGCTAGGTTCGCCTACCGCAGAGGCGAGGCCTACCGCCAGTTGCGGGAGGAGCAACGCCAGGAGCGTCAGTCCGAGTTGCCCAAGGAACGGGAGGAGGCGCGCCAGGCCAGAGAGTTGAGAGAGGCACGCCGAATCCGCAAGGAGAGGGTGGTAGCTGCCGTGGGAACTTCCCAGGGTATCTCTTCGTCTTCCCCAGTTGGGAAGACCCCTCCGGGAACTGACAATCGGTGTTGGAACTGCAACTCCGATGGACACTGGGCATATGATTGCCCCAAGTTGGGTAAACGCATCCAACAACTTGTTAGGAATGCGAGTAAGAAGTCGGCTACGAACGAAGTACGTTCACGCCGCGAGGGTGGGTCTTGACCGGTGGTGGCGGTCGCCACACCCTCGGCGGAGGGGGCGGACACGTCGTCCTCGGACTCGTCGTCTTCCCCTTCGTCCTCGGATTCCGACGCCAAGTCGGCGGGAAACGAATGACCGTTGGAGCTGGCTGTCCTATGCTCACAACGGCAGCCTCGGCCAAGTGGGCCAGGAGGACGAACCAACCGTGCCGGATACTGCGGCGACCTAAGGGAGTCCGCCCACCTCGGGTAGGACTCCCCAAGAACGTAAATTCACGTCGGGTCATCGCGGTGCTGACGGGTGAGAACTTCCAGGTGGCTGGACGGGTGCAACTTGCCCCCGGCCGCGCCTGTTGTGCCCGTATCGTACTTGATACCGGGTCAGGAGCCTCCTTGATACGCAAGTCGCTATTACCAAAGGAGATGAAGCTCCAACGCTGGAAGTCTAAAGCTGACCATCTGATCGATATCAATGGTGGGGTACTTCCCATCGTTGGTGCCGTGACCCTACCAACTAGGTTGGGGACCCATGAGGTCGACGTGACCTATGGAGTAGTTGAGAATATATCGGTACCCCTGCTTCTGGGTACCCCTTATGTTGTAACTCAAGTGCCTTTGATTTGTGGCCCTGAGTACTGGGTCAGGTTGATGAATGGGGAAACCATCCCCATCCTTGGTAAGGGAAAGTCTGTGGCTCCTGTGACAGTCTCACAGTCGAAGCCTGTTTGTTCTGTGAGGGAAGGGTTTACTGCTACCCTGCGTCTAGCCCGTAAAGTCACGTTGCCCCCCAACTCGGTGGCGCACGTTGACGTTGTAACTGATTATACGGGGAATGGGTTGGTGCACCCTTACCCCCGTCTTGCTCGCAAGCACCAAGTGCATGTTGCCCTTGGCACGATGGACTCCAAAGCCGGAGTCCCGTGGAGAAGCCAGGTGATGAACCTGAGCTCGTCGCCCAAGTACTTCAAGTCGGGAGCCAAGTTCGGCTATATCGACCAACACGAGGGACCGGTAGTAGCGGTCACCCTCAACGCGGGCGCAAGTAGCGACCCGAAGTCCGGAAAGGAGAAGCATCAAGCCAAGTCGGCCGCCTCTCCTCGGCCCCATGTGAACATGGAGAATGTCCCACCCAGGTTGAGGGTTCAAGCTGAACGCCTCTTGGACCAATATCACAAGTTGTGGGATGGTCAATTCGGACTCATGAGAGCCACCCAACACCGGATCGAGTTGAAGCCCGGTGCACCCCCTATACGCCAACAACCGTATAGGGGAGGACCCCGTTCAAGGGCCCTCGTTAAGGAGCAAGTTGCTCGCATGGAGGCCCTCGATGTGATCGAGGCCAGTAACGCCGAGTGGGCGAGTCCGGTGGTTATCGTCCCCAAAGTTGATGGGACCCCCCGGTTCTGTATCGACTACCGTAAGCTCAACGAGAGCACGGTGAAGGACAATTACCCCCTACCTAGGATGGACGACTGTCTGGACTCCCTGGGGGAGGCGAACGTGTTCTCTACCCTGTGTGACAAAGACCACTTACACACACGGCACCCAAGTTGGGGCGGTGTACAAGGGCTGCCTCCCGTGTCGGGGGAACCGGAAGAAGTGCAAGTCGCACACACTCTGTCCCTGTTGTGGGGCAAACCCCCCACTGACAAACAAGAGGATGGTGTGTGGTCCAGCAGTTTCTTGGTCGGGACGGGGACGCAGGGCCAAGCCCCGCTGTCCCTCCCCTTATCCCCCCAGGGTCCCCTCAGAATCTCGCCACTCAGAATCTCCCACCCCAGCACCAGCCCACCGGGCCACACGAAAATTCAAGACGATAAATGCAGAAAACCCTCAAATCCAAGTTGGATTTACTACTAAGCTAACTATCCCAAACTTAGGGAATACGGACCCAAATGTAGGGGGAGGAACGGATCAGGCTAGTGGCCTGCCGCCCCTTGCATGGCACGTGTTGCCCCCGTACCTGGGGGTCAATACTGCCACACCTCCGTTGGCGGGAATATGGCCGGGGGTGTCAGCACCACCGGGTGGCGAGTGTGACGCCGCCCCCGTGCCAACCGGTGCGCCGAATGCTGCGGGACCCAATGCGAGCCCCCCCCCAGCACCACCGGGCGGCGAGTGTGACGCCGCCCCCGTGCCAACCGGTGCGCCGAATGCTGCGGGACCCAACAAAAGCCCCCCCCCCCCGCGCCCTGCCGCCGTGCCCTGTGCTCCGCGCGCCGCTCCTGGGTCGGCCACTCCACGCGCCGCCCCCGGGCCGACGAGTGCGCCGATTGCTATGAAACCCAACACAAGCCCCCCCCCCCCCCCCCGCCGCCGCGCCGGGATCTATTGAAGCGGTTTCGTTCAACTCGATTTCGGTTGACGGTTTGCCAACGCCTACGCCGGCTGACATTGCTTTGGCTTCCAGACCCAATGTGTGGGTAGCCCCCCCAAGCACCGCCCCGGCTGAGTCAACGAGGCGCAGGCGCTCACGGGCGCCGACCTCGAGGCAAATCCTGGGAGGTCGCGACGGGGCTCCAGTCCACCTGCAAGACGTGGCCGAGCTTATCCTCGAGGAGTGGGCAGCGGTGACGACGGCCACGATTGCCCATTGCTGGGCAAAGGCGCGCATTCTGCCGCTTGGCATGGAGGCGCGCCTCTTGGCTGACCACGGAGATAACCGTGCCGCCGTCCAGCCCCTTGGCGAGGACGTATGTGAGCTATTGTCCCTAATGGGCTCGTCTGCTGTGGCGCAGAACTGCTTTGGCGCGAGTGACAGGGCCGAGCAAGAGCTGGCTGTGGAGCGATGGCTGGGTACCGAGGGGGACCCAGACGCAATCGAGGACACAGTGGACCAAGAGCGTCGAGCGCAACCCGCCGATGTAGACGAGGCGAGCGAATAAAAATAGGGGACAATTGTATCATTATGAGCTGCTCTTCTGGTTTGGTCGTGAAGCGCTCCGGTGCTTCATGCTGTGATGTCTTGCGGTCTGAGGCGCAGAGAGCAGGCGGCAGTCCAGCTCGACAGTGAACGATCGCGCGACGCCGTCAAACGATCGACAATCGTTCCAAACTGGGGCGAATTTATCAGGGGCCGAAGGCGGCTGGCACCGCCGACTTGGTGGGCTACTTCATGGCGCACCCCCGTATATAGTCGAATAATGACTGTACGTAGAGCAGTCTCCGGATCATGAATCGATGTACTTTCATGCGTTGACCTGATGAATGGTTTGCCAGAAAATGCACGGATGAATTTTTTCGAGGGCTCTTTTGTTAAGGCTCGTCTTGTTGGCGTCTTCTTGGCGTCTCGTGCGTGCACCTTTTTTTAGAGAACGGCTGTATGTATCAGCTGCCCTCTGAGCCATCCGCGTCTATTCCCTCGCCGCCCAACCCCTTCCCAGCTTTCCCGCCCCGGCGGCCCCACATCATCCCCCATGCATGGCTGGAAGGATAGCAACGCATTCGTTGCTGCCGCCACCGACCTCCGCGCCACCCACTCCCATCCCCTCGCCCTGGTGCGGCGGCCGCTGCCGCGAAAGCGGCGACCAGGTCGTCCACGACAGGCTCGAAGAGCGTGCCCACCGCACGTCGTCGGTGACGGCGGGGGTGGTCGTACGACCACCCCGCCGCGAAGAGAAATGCCGCACGTGAGCGACGCCCACAAGGCACGCGTGTCTGGAAAGACACCCCCGCGACCCGGTGGTGCGTTGGCTGGCAAGCACCAACCGCCTAAAATGTAGGTAGCCTATATGATACAGTACAGCTGTGAGGCCTCCCGCGCCGTGGCCCCTTCCCCTCCCCCCGCACCCCCCGCCTCCCTCTTCGAGCGGGCCCCGCCGATGACGCCCTTACGAGCCCCGCACACACCAGAGTGCAAGCCCGATGGACATACGTCGGCTATTAAGAAGGCACAGAGAGGAGAAAAAAACGTGAAAGGCAATGGTTTTTGCTTGCAGAATAACCCACGTCAAGGCAACCTCCCTTCCCCCCGTCCTGCACGGCGGCGGCAGCTATGCAACAACATCGACAGCCAGACGACACCACAGCAAGCCGCCGTCAGGGACAAACGACGTACGTCCCTGACTGGTTGGCACCGTCCGCGCAGCACTCCTCCATGGTGAAGTACATTCCAAGGACGTCGACCATGTGCCAGCACCCCTCATGGCAGCAGGAGTGCTCGTCGTTCTGGTTGATAAACTCAAAGTAGGGGGGGCAGCACTGGCCGAGATCAAAGATGATATCCTTCGCCCCCGCCATCAGCTCGGCCCCCACCGCGGGAGCGATGCGCGTAACCGCGGGGGCGGTCCGCGTCACCGCGGGGGCGGTACGCGCGGCGCCCTCCGTGTCGACTTGGCGGGAGGAACCAGAGGAAGCAGAGGACGACGACGACGACGACGCCGGCGACGACGACCGCGCCGTTACAGACGTAGACGATGACGCCGTCATCGTCGTCAGCATCGACGTTGAATACCCCGTGTAGATGGGAGTCGACACAAAGTCAAGCGGGCTCACATACTGCTGCGGCACAGACGTGTTCCTTGCACACGTGTCAATGTTCATCAGCATCCTGGTCTTGGAGGTGAGGCCAGAAAACTGGGTCCGCGTCGCACAGCAGTTGGCGTCTATGATCGTGCTGAGCGAGTCGTTGGTCATGTGCAGCACAGCGTTGCCCAAGCCATAGTGCGTGCCAAAGCACGAGGCCCCGCCGGTCGCGCCAAAGCGGGACGTCAGGTGAGTCTGGAGCGACACGCAGGCCGACATGGGCTTGCACCCATGGACGTCCGCCAACAGCCACACCGGCGTCGAGCCAGTCACAGACGTGAGCGTGTGGGCAGACTGCGTCGACAGAGCGGCCGCGTCGACGGCCGCGTCCGTCACCACAGCGCCCGACACGGCCGCGCCCACACCAGATGCGCCCACCGCGGCAGCCACGATCGCGACGCGGAGCAGGCGGAAGAGACGGGCCATGGTGCGTTGGGATAGCAGCGGGCGCCGACAGCGGCGGGGGCGGCAGCGACGC
Source organism: Pyropia yezoensis (assembly GCA_009829735.1). NCBI lineage: Eukaryota > Rhodophyta > Bangiophyceae > Bangiales > Bangiaceae > Pyropia > Pyropia yezoensis. The sequence goes on from CM020618.1 coordinate 22,693,745, forward strand.
ACGCGGGCGCCTGTCGTCGACGACGTCTGCCGGCAGATGAATGACAAAACCAACGATGTTGCAGACAATGGGGGCAACAACCCCCGGGTACCAACCCCCGACGGCTCTTCTACCTACGCCGCCACCGCCGCCTCCGCCAGAGAGGCGGCAAAAGCCGCGCCGGGGCCGAGCACCCGATGCGGCAAACGGGCCAGCCCCTGCCCATGCCGAGAAGAAGCGCGGGTGTCAGCAGACAGACCGCTCAACTCCCTCCCCTCCCCATCCCCGCCCCACTGGCGGGGGCGTCGTCAACACCGCAATGGCCACCAGCGTGGAAAGTCACACGGGCACATCCCGATGCGACAGCGACCGCCACACGGGCACACCCCGATGCGACAGAGACCGCATGGGGAGCTCCCGCCGGCAGAGGCCAACACGGCCGACGACGCGTTGGGCAAGGCAATGAGGGCGCAATAACGTTGACCCCAGCCGGCCTGTTCACCGTTGGCTCATGAAGAGCACGCTTGGGGGATCAAATTGGAGGAACCTCGTGTAGGCCACAGTCGTTCGTGTGTCCAGAGCGGTGATCCAGCCCCCAGGCACCAAAACTCCCACGGGGACTCACAGGGGGGATGTCATTGACCGATTTCGCAGGCCGACCGTCAGCGTGCTGCAGGGGCTTCTATCAGGAGTGGCCAGTCCTTCACGCCCCTACCCCTTCCTGGGCATGGTCACGCCTACGACGGCAGCTCATGGCTCGAAGCGCTCATGTCTGCGACGCGACTCGGAAGACATTGCACGGTCCGTGTCGTCCAGGTAATGGTGGCATATGGATGACGACCCCCTTGAAGAGCGCCTGGACGAACCTCCTGTCGAGCCTGACAACTCCTTCCATCAAAGCGACGCGTGCCCATTGCAATTCATGGTTTGCTGTGGGAAGGAAGTCGAGAAGTATAATTGACTGTGGTCAATCTGGGCCACCAAAGATACGAATCCATTTTCGTCCTCGTCGCGCCTAATCTGGGATCGGTAACGACGAGCAGGCGGCCGTCGTGGCCGCTTCCAGCTCTGCCAGCAGGCTACTTGTCTTCACCTCGCGCGGTGCTTGGCCACGATGACGAGCCCGAACCGTGACTCCGTCGTCTCGTCCAACCTCCTCGGCACTGTCGTCCGGACCGCCACCGACACTCTTTTTTTTTTTTTTTTTGCCTTCTCTTCTCTGACTCTCCTTGTCCCCGCCCCCCATCTTCCCTTCCGTCAACATGTCGGCCTTTATTCCCCCCGCGGCGGCGGCCAGCGCGTTTTCCGGCGCCCGCCTGGGCGTCGCGGCCGCTGGCGGCCGTCCGGCGGGCGCGTCCCCCGCCGGCACATCTACGTCGTCCTCCCAGCGTGTCATCACCCCGCGGGCGGTGCTCAGCCCCAACCCATCGGCGGCGGCTGGGGGGGTGGATGGCGCCGCCGCTGCCCCCGCGCCGGGGACGGTTGGCAGCGGCGCCCTGTCTCTGGAGCAGACGGACCCAGAGATGTATGAGCTGCTCAAGGCGGAGCGGACACGGCAGCGTACGGGCATTGAGCTGATTGCCAGCGAGAACTTTACGTCTCGTGCAGTACTAGAGGTAAGCTTGGGGGAAGGCCTGGGGGGAGTGGTGACGGGACGAACGCAGCTGGGTCCAGCGTTGGGGGCAGAGTCATGGGGCGTGGGGAAAAAGAAGGTGGGAAGCGGCATGGCAGTTGGGCGGTAGAGTCACGGGCCGCAGACTGCTACTGTGCGCAGAGCGTATACGTTTTGTGTGCGACGGTCCGGTGTTGCGATAGCACAGTGGTTGGGCAACCCTTTTTTGCCGCGACGTACTAGAAGCTGACGTGTTTCGGCCGTGCTGCGCTCCTGTTGATGGCTGGTTTGTGGGCTATGGTATGTGATGTCCTTTTGTGTTTGTCTCTTTCGTATCCCTCTCACCAGACGCTTGGCTCGTGCCTCACCAACAAGTATTCGGAGGGCTACCCTGGTGCCCGCTTTTATGGTGGCAACGAGATCATTGACAAGATTGAGTCGCTGTGCCAGGCGCGCGCGCTGGCCGCGTTTGGCCTCTCCCCCGACGAGTGGGGCGTCAACGTGCAGCCGTATTCGGGGTCGCCCGCGAACTTTGCCGCCTACACGGGCCTGCTGAACCCCCACGACCGCATCATGGGCCTCGACCTGCCGTCGGGGGGGCACCTGACGCACGGCTTTTACACGGCCAAGAAGCGCGTGTCGGCCACGTCCATCTACTTTGAGTCGCTGCCGTACAAGGTGGACGCCACGACCGGCCTCATTGACTATGACGCGCTCGAGGCGAGCGCCGCGTCGTTCCGGCCAAAGGTGGTCATTGCGGGCGGTTCGGCTTACCCCCGCGAGTGGGACTATGCCCGCTTCCGGTCGGTGGCGGACCAGTCGGGCGCGTACCTGATGGTGGACATGGCGCACGTGTCGGGGCTGGTCGCGACGGGGATGGTGGACTCGCCGTTTGCGCACGCGGACATTGTCACGTCCACCACCCACAAGTCCCTGCGGGGCCCCCGGGCGGGCGTCATCTTCTACCGCAAAACCCCACTGGCCGCTGCGGGGGCGGGCGTCAACATGGCCGACGCCATCAACGCGGCGGTCTTTCCGGCCTTGCAGGGGGGCCCCCACAACCACCAGATTGGCGCGCTCGCCGTGCAGCTGGCGGAAGTGACCACCCCGGGCTTTGCCGAGTACTCGCGGCAGGTCGTGGCCAACGCGCGGGCGCTGGCGGCGACGCTCATGGGCCACGGTTACAAGCTCGTCACCGACGGCACGGACAACCACCTGGTGCTGTGGGACCTGCGGCCGTCGGGGGTATCGGGCGCCAAGGCGCAGGCGGTCTTTGACGAGTGCGCGATTACGCTCAACAAGAACTCGGTGCACGGCGACACGTCGGCAATGAACCCGGGGGGCGTGCGGCTTGGCTCGCCCGCCATGACCAGCCGCGGGCTGGTCGAGTCGGACTTTGAGCAGATTGGCCACTTCCTCCACCGTGGCGTGGTCATTGCGCAGGAGGTGCAGGCGGGGAGCGGGAAGAAGCTCAAGGATTTTTTGCCTGCACTCGTTGGCAACGCGGCGCTGGCAGAGCTCAAGGCAGAGGTGGAGGCCTTCTCTTCGGACTTTCACATGCCGGGGCTGGTTGACGAGTAGGCGATGACGGCCTTGCGGTGTGTCTGTAGAAATATAAGCGAAAAATGCTCATCCGCGCCTCTTCTACTCTCGTTCTCCCCCTTGTGTCTGTACGCTGCCGTTGTGTCGCTGCCTGCCGCTTCATACGGCGGCGGGAGAAAAAGAAGAAATATAAAGGATCGGCGCGCCCTCATGGGCGCCCATTGGAGCTCATCCTTGTAGGGGGCCCACTTCTGGCTGTCGACAGGTTCACGGCCGGGCGTCGTCAATCTCCGCCTCGGCCCCTGCGCCGCGGCCGAGCCACGACCGCGCCTGTCAAGGCCATGCTTGGCGGCCGTCCCGCTCCCCACCCCCCCCTCCTCTCATCTTGGGTGCTCCTCCACCACCGCCACTCCCGCCGCCGCAACGATGGCGGCCTCACCCGCTCCCCCCCCTGCGGTCGCCACCGCGGCGGCGCCCCCCCTCCCCCCTCCCCCCGCCGCCGCCTTTGCCGCGCCGCCAGCATGGCCGGCGGCACGGCGGCCCGCCGCGGCGGCGCGTGTCGGCGGCACCCGCCCGCCCGCGCTGCCTGCACGCGGCCCACCACGGCAGCAGGCGGCGGCGCCCACCCACCCGCCCCCGCGGGCGCGCACGGCGGGTGCGCCGTCGCCCCCCCCCGGGCGGGTGCCGCGGCGGGCGGCGGGGACCCCATCGGCGGCCGCGGCAGCGGCGGCGGCGGCGGCGGCGGCGGCAGCTGCCACCGCTCCCCCCCCCCCCCCCCCCGCCACCTACACCTTTTTCGCCACCTGCCCGCGGGGCCTCGGCGACGCTCTCGCCGCCGAGGTGGCCGCCCCCACCATTGGGGGCACCCTCCTCGGCGTCTTCCCGTCGGGGGTGCGGTTTATGGGCCCCTCCCTGGCTGCCGGCTACGCCGCCGTCCTGTGGGCGCGCACCGCCATCCGGGTGCTGGTGGAGGTGGGCCCCCCGCTGGACGTGTCCCGCAACCGGGGGCGCCTATCCGACACGGTGTACGAGTGGGTGCGCGACGGGCTGATGGCCCGCGGCGGCGGCGGCGGCGGTGTTGGTGACGGATGGGCGTCGCTGGTCCCCCGGGGCGCCACCTTTGCCGTCGATGCACGGGTGGGGGGGGTGGCGGGTGCGCCCGACGGCGGCGCGGGCCTCACCCGCGCCGTCGGGCTGGCCGTCAAGGACGCGGTGTGTGACGCGCTGGTGGGGGGGGGGGCGGCCAAGCCGGACCGCCCGGAGGGGGGCTACGCAACAGCGGATGTGCCGCTGTTTATCGCGGCGAGCGGCACCGAGGTGACCCTCTACCGGGACCTGGTGGGCGGGAGCCTCCACAAGCGCGGCTACCGCGCGGGGGGGGGGGTCGTCCACCGGGCGGCGCTCAACGAGACGGTCGCCGCCGGCATTTGCTACGCCGCGGGCTTTTCGGTCGAGGGGGGGTGGGCGCCGCCGGCTGGCGTCTCCTCCCCGCTGGCGCCCCGCGGCGCCGACGCGGCGGCGGGCGAGTCGCCGCCACTGGCGCCGCCGGCCCCAGCCGCCTGGGACGCGGGCGCCCCCCTGGCGGTGGTGGACCCCATGTGCGGGTCGGGCACGCTGCTCGTCGAGGCGGGCCTGCTCGCCCGGCGGGTCCCCCCCGGCCTGCTGCGGCCGCCCGGCGCGCCCGCCCACCCGTTTACGCGGTGGCCCGACTACCCGTCGGGCGCGTGGACGGACCTGCAGCACCAGGCGGCCGCGGCGGTGCGGCCCGCCGCGGCCTGTGGCGTCCGTCTGTATGGGAATGACGTACACGGGGGGGCGCTGTCGCTGGCCGTGGCGGGGCTGTCGACGGCGCGGCTGGACCGGATGGTGGTGTTGAACCAGGGGGACGCCGCAACGTACACGCCCCCCGGGGGGGTGGGGGTGGTGCTGTCCAACCCGCCGTGGGGGCGCCGCCTCGGTCGGGGGGCCGGCGACGCGTCGCCGGCAGACCCGCGGTCTGCCGGTGCCGGCGGCGGTGCCAGCGGGGCAGGGGGTGGCGACGGGGACGCCGACCCGTGGGGCGCGCTCGGCACCTTTTTGCGGCGCCAGGCGGGCGGCGCGACGGCAACGCTGCTCAGCGGTGACGCGGGCGCGACGCGGGGCCTGCGGATGCGGGCGGCGGCCAAGCGGCCGGTGCGGATTGGGAATGTGGACTGCCGGATTGTGCAGTACGCGGTGCTGCCGCCGAGGGAGGGGGGGCGGGACGGGCGGGACGGGCGGGACGGGCGGGACGGGCGGGACGGGCGGGACGGGCGGGACGGGCGGGATTGACGGGACGGACGGGACCGTCGGGACGGGCGCGGTGGTGGAGCAGACGCCCGGGAAGGGGGAGAGCGGGGGCGGGGAGGGGAGAATGCGACGCCTCCATAGGCGCACCGAAGCGCCTGAAGTGGAAGGCGTCGGGGCTAAGGAGCGGGGGTTTAGGGAAGGAGTACTGTACCGACGGCGGCGGCCGCCTCACAGGTCACAGTCCGCAAGACACGCAACAAGAGTGCGGTCCACGAGACGACGTTGACACCCCCCTCCCGTCGTAGTTCACCACGGCGGGGTCCTCACGGAGAAAAAGAGCCACTGCCACACCACATCCGTCCTTTTGACCTTACAACACGCCCTGGAACCTTGACCTTCACAACAACACGCCCTGGAACCTGGACCCTTCCCCCTCGCCAACCGTCCCCCCGCCCCCCCCCCTTCCTCCCCTCCTCCACCCGCTCTCCCCTACCCCCTTCTATCCGGGCGTGGCGAGCAGTGCGAGCACCTCATCCACCACCCCCCCCCCCCCCCCGCCCAGCACCCCCCCCCCGCCCCCCCCCCCCGCCCCCCCCCCCGTCCCCGCCCCCGTACCAGCCGGCGCCCCCGCTCCACCGCGGTGGTCAGGCGGGAGCGCGCCTCGTCGGCCGCCGCCGCCGGCAGCCGCCGCCACACCCGCACGGCGGCGGGGAGGGCGAGGCCCGCCGCGGCGGCAAGGAGGCCGCCTAGCGCGGGGAGGCGGCCCGCCTCGTCGGCGGCAGCAGCAGCGCCGGCGGCGGCGGCAGCGCCGGCCGCGGCGGCGGCCGCGTGCGGGTGCGGCGCGCCGCTCGTCGACGGCGGGGCCAGCCGCCCAGCGTCGCCGCACGCGTGGTAGAGCAGCCCGACCAGCAGGCCGAGCGTCACGCCGTCGCCGGGAGAGCCGGCGGCGGCGCCGGGCGAGCCGCCGCCGCCGCCGCCGCCGCCCCCACCCCCACCTCCACCCGCACCCCCCCCGCCGCCGCGGCCGCCGCCGCCGACGACGACCGCCGCCCGGTCGGCGGCGCTCCCCCCCCACACGTCCATGGCTGGGAGGACCACCTCCCCCCCCGACCCGCCGGCCGCCGCGGTGGCGGCCAGCGCGGTGACCGCCGACGTGACGCCCCGCAGCAGGGAGCGGACGGTCGCCTCGCCGAGGGGCACCACGCCTATCGCGGCGGGCGGCGGCAGGCCGCCCGCGGCGGCCGCGGCGGCGGCGGCGGCGCCACCGCCGTCGCCGCCGCCGCCGCCGCCGCCGGGCCCGGCGTAGCCAATGCCGGGGGTGGAGCTGCGGCCGGTTGCGAGGACCATGGGCGACCCCGAGCCGGGGGTGGACGGCATGCCCGGGCTGGGCGGCACCACCAGCGGCGTCAGCGCCGCGTACGACCCAGACGTTGGCGCCACGCCGCCGCCACCCGCCGCCGCCAACGACGCGGCGGCGCCCCCACCACCCCCCCCCCCGCCGCCGCCACCCCCCGCCGACGTAATGAGCGAGCGGAGGCCCCTCGGCGACGCGGCGCCGCCGGCCGACCCCGGGCTGCCGCGCCCCCGCAGCGCCGGCGAGCCTGGGACTCCCCCCCCCCCCCGGGGGAGGCCACCCCCCTCGTGGTCCCCCCGCCGCCACCGCCGCCGCCGCCGCCGGCACCCCCCCCACCTCCCCCACCGGCTGCCCCCCCACGGCCCAGCGGCGGCGGGTGGGCGACCAGCGGCGGCAGTTCCGCGGCGGCCGCCTCGGCGACGGACAGTGCGCGTACCCACCGCTCGACCGGCTCGGCGCGGAGCAGCCGGAAGGCGCGGTAGATGTAGGCGCCCGCCGCGGCGGGCGCCGCCGCCCGCGCCGCCGCCCACCCGCGGCCGGTCGCCGCGCCGGGGGGGGGGGTGTGGGCGGCAAGGGCCGCGAGCGCCGCCGCCGCTGCTTCCGCCTCCTCCACCCGCGCAAACGTGACGCGGCGGGACGGGCTGGGGGGGTGTCCCCCGCCGCCGCCGCCGCCGCCGCCGCCGCCGCCGCCGGGCGGCGCCCAGTCGCCCGACAGGTCCAGCGCGGCACCCATCAGGCGCGGGCCAACGGCGGACGCCCAGGCGAGCGCGTCCCGGTCTGCCGCCTCGGCGGCCGCCCCGCCGTGGCCGCCGCCCCCCCCGCCTGCGGCGGCGGCCACGAGGCAGCCGCCCGCGGTAAGGACCGCCACCCACAGCGCCTGGTCGGCCGACACGGCGTCCGCGGCGGGGGTATAGGCGGGCGGGTACCCCTCCCCCCCCCCGCCGCCACCGCCGCCACCCGAAGCCCCCCCCCCGCCGGAACCCCATGGGAGGTGGAGGAGCCCACACAGGGCGCCCCCAGCCAGCTGCCGCAGGGCCCCCGCGGCAACGAGCGCCGCCGCCGCGGCGGGCCCCCCCGCGGCCAGCCGGCCGACCGCCCCCACCACCGCCGCCGTCGCGGCGACCGCGTCGGCGCGCGCGGGCGTGCCCGGCGGCGTGGCCGCCGCGGCGGCCGCCGCGGCGGCCAGGCCGTCGAGCACCGCCGGCGCGGCGGCGGCCACACCCCCTGCGGCCACCGCGCCGCCGCGCCCCGCAGGGGAGGAGGGGGCGCCGAGCACCCCCGCCGCGGCCACCACCCCCGCCGCCGCGTCGGCGGCGACGCCGGGCAGGCGCGCCGCCGCGGCGGCGGCGGCGGCATAGGCGGTGGCGGCGGGCCAGCCGGCCGAGCTGCCGGGCGCCGCCGCCGCGTCGGCCGCCGCGGGGCCGACCGCCGCCGCGCCGGCGAGCAGCAGGTCCCCAACCGCGGCGGCCAGGGGGGCAGGCAACGCCCCGCCACCGCCGCCGCCGCTGCCGCGCAGGCCGCCCGTTGCCCGCGGCGGCGGCGCTGCAGGTGCCGCCGCCGCCGCCAGGGACAGCGACGGCGCGTGCGCGGGGGTGGGGTGGCCGCTGCCGCCACGGCGGCCGACGGCGACCGCTACGGGCGGCAGCGCCACGGGCGGCAGGCCCACCGCCGTGGTGATGGCGGCGACCGCCGCGGCGGCGGCGGCGAGTGGGGCGGCGGGGTCCACCCCACCCGCCCCGTGGCGCGACGGCGGCGGCGGCCAGTAGCCGCCGCCTTCCCCGCCCGCGTCCGTGACGGACCGGAGGAGCAGCGAACCGAGCGCGGCGAGCAGCGTCACGCCGGCGGGTGAGACGGTCGTCTGCACGGCCGGCGCGCCGCCGACGGTCACGTCCAGGCCGGGCCACGCGGCGGCGGCGGCCGCGCCGCCGCCGCCGCCGCCGCCAGCCGCCGCCGCCGCTGCTGCTCCACCGAGGAGCAGGAAGGGCGGGCCCGCCACCGCGGGGCCGGTCGCTGCCACCACCGCCGCCGCAGCCGCCGACGCAACGCGGGCGGCCACGGGGGACACGGCCACCACGGCAGCCGGGCCGCCATTGCCAGGCGGGGAGTCGATGGCCAGCGGCGTCGGCGCCCCCCCCGCCCCCGCCGCCGCGCCTGGCACTCCCGTCGACGTTGCAGACGCCGTAGGTGCCGCCGCCGACGCGGCCGCCGCGGCCACCGCGTCGGCAGCAGCGGCGAGTGCGTCGGCCAGCGCCTCCACCGCCCGCACCCGCGTGACGGCGCGGGCGGCCAACCCGTTGAGCGCCGCAATGGCAATGAGGAGCCCCCGCGGGAGGGGTACCCCATCAGCCACCGATGCGGAAGGGGCGCTCCCTGTCAGCGGCCGGCCGCCCCGCCCCGCAGCCCGCCGAGCCAGGCGTGCCAGCGAGGTCAAGTCATAAGCGGCGGCGCTGACGCCGCCGCCGCCGCCGCTGCGCCCGCCGCGGGGGCGGAGGAGCGCCAGGGCGGCAGGCGCCCACGGGGCGCCGCCGCGGCCTGCCGAGGCAGCCAGCGCCAGCGATACGCGCTGGGCGACCGCCTCGGCCGACGGCGCCGGCACCACGACTGCCGCCGCCGAGCCCCGCAGCTGCATCACCGGCGCCGGCGGGGAGCCCGCCGCCGCCGCCAGCGCCGCGTCGGCCGCCGACGGGCCCGTCAGGGACGCGAGCAGCGCGTCCGACGCGGCGGCCAGGGCGCCGCCCAGCGCGGCAGTCGCGGCGCCGCGACCGCCCACCGTCAGCGCCGACGGTAGCGCCGGCGGCGGCGCGGCCGTCTCGGCCGCTGTCGCGGCGGCGAGGAGGCCCAGCGCGTCGGCGGCGGCGGCCCGCCAGGCGCCCGCCGCGTCGGCGACGGCCGCCCAATGGCGGAGGGTGGCCAGCGGCACGGCCGCCCCCGCGGGCGCGGTGGTGGCCGCAGCGGCCAGCGCCGTGGCCAGCCCGGCGGGCGACTCGGCGGCGGCGGCCGCGTCCCAGGCGGCCACCGCCGACGCGCCAGCAGGGGCCCCCCGCTCGGCCGCGACGCCGCTGTCGCCGCCGCCGGGGGGGGAAGACGACGGCGCCGCCGACGCGAGCATTGAGGCAGCCGCCACGTAGACGCGGCTAACCACCACGGGGGGCGCGACGCCCAGCCAGCCCGCGTCGGCCGCCGCGGCGAGCGCCCGGGTGGCGGCGGCAGCCAGCGCGGCCGCCGCCGCCGCCGGCGCGGTGCCCGACGCGGCGGCGTCGCGCGCCCAGGGGACGGCCGCCGCCAGCGCGGCCACCACATCCCCATCTGCGATGGCACCGTCAGCAACAGCGGCGGCAGCGCCGCCGCCACCGCCGCGACGGCCGTCCACACCCCCGCCGGTGGCGCCGTCCCCGTCCGGCTCGTCCTCCTCGTCGGCAGCTTCTCGCCGGCGGGACCGTCGGCCGCGCGGCGGGCCCAGCAGCGAGCGCGCGGCGACACGGCCGGCAGGGGCTGTGGCGAGCGTGGCCACCAGCGCCGCCACCGCGGCTGAGTGGTCCCGGCCGAGACGGCTGACGAGGCCCGCCCGCACCGTCACCCCCGCAGTCGGGGGCGCCCACGGGGCGGCGGCGGCACCGTCGCCGCCATCCCCATCAGCGAGTGTGCCATCAAACGGGCGCACGAGCGGGGGCCACGACAGCGCCCCGCCCCCACCCAGAGCGACGAGCGCCGCCACCACCGCCGCCGCCTCATCGGCCACAGACCGCACAGGGAGCGGGGCGGGTGCCCCCGCCGCCGCCACGCCGCCACCGTCGTCCCCGCGGCCACCCCCACCCCCGACACCTGTGCCGCCACCACCGGTGGCGGCGCCGCCGCCAAGGCCGTCGGCAAACGACACGGAGCGACGGCGGCCGGGGCTCTTGCGCGAGCCGGGCGGCCGCGGCGGCCGCGCGGCGCGGCCATCGGTCGACGCCGCAGCCGCCACCGCTGCCGACGCTGCCGACGCTGCCGATGCCGCCGCAGCGGCCGCGTCGTCAGATGCGCTGCCGCTCCGAGAGCGGCCGACGTCGGGCCAGCGCGAAGGACCTGCCCCACACACGTCACCGCCCTCCCCATCGTCACACCGCCCATACTCGCCGTGCCCCCACAGGTGGCACGCCAGGGGCGGGTCCCCACCGCCGCCACCGCTGCTGCCGCCACCGCCGCCGTCCCCAGCGGCAGCCGCAACGTCGTGGGCTGCAGCAAGAGCCGGCGCGACGCCCGCCGCGATGCGGGCAAGCGCGGCCACCACCCGCGGGCGGCGCAGCGCCGCCCGCAAGGGGCACGCCGGTGGCACCGCCGCCGCCGTCGACGACGGCGGCGGCGGTGGGGGCGCGGCCGCATCCACCGCCACCCGCGACAGCCACAGGGCCGCACGAACGGCGCGCACAAACGGGAGCCCCGCCGCCGCGGCCGACGCAGCGTCGCCGTCGGGCGCGTCGCCGCCGCCGTCGCCACCGTCACGGTCCACATCCGCAGAGGCGGTGACAAGGATCGCAGCCACCACCGCTGCTGCGGCCGGCGCGGGCGGAGGTGGTGCGCCCGCCGAGACCGCTTCGGCGGTGGTGCGGGCGAGGAGTGCCAACGACGACGCGGCCGCCGCCCAGCGGGCGCCAGTGAGGCTGTCCACAGGGCCTGGAAGGCAGGGGGGCGGCGGCAGGCGCGATGCTGCCGCCGCCGCCGCCGCGCCGCCGCGCCCTCCCCCCCACCAGGCGTCGGGGCCGTCCCGGCGGCCCGCAAACCGCTCGAGCCACGCAGGCAGCGCGGCGCCATCCAAGACGGCAGCGAGGCGGCACGCCTCAGTGACCGCCTCGGCCGCGCCCCGCCCGCCCGGCCCGTCCTCCAGCCCGTCCCCGTCGAGCGCCGCGGCGGCCAGGTCGGCCAGCACCCGCACCGCCGGCAATGCCGCGGCGCCGTGCGCCGCCACCGCGCCCGCGGCCACGCCCGCCGCGCCCGCCGCGGCGGCGCCCCCGCCTGCCGACCGCAGGGCGTCGAGGGCGGCGCCCGCCGTTGGCGCCGCCGCGGCCAGCGTGGCAGTCGCCACGTGAAGGATGTGCGCAACGGCTGGGGTGGAGGTTGCGGTGGCGGTGGTGGCCCCGCCGCCCGGCCTGGTCGCCGCCACCACCACCGCCGCCACGGCGGCGAGGCAGGCGTCTGTGCCGCCGCCATCCACGCCGGCGCCAGCGCCGGCGCTGCCGCGGCGGGCCAGCCCGACCGCTCGCACCAGCCGCAAGGCGGCAAGTCCCCGCTCCAAAACGCCCTCGGTCGCCCACTCGCCGCCCACATTATCGTCATCGACAGCGTCCCTGTCGGCCGCCGCCGGCCGGCCGCCGTCGAGGGCGGTGCCCACGGGGGGGACGCCCGGCCAGTCGCCGTCGCCCACCAGCCCCGGAGGTATACCCCGCACCCCCCGCGAAGCGCGCAGTTCCGCTGGCAGACGCTGCAGTGCGTCGACCACCGCCCCCCACCCGTCCCACGTCAGGTGCCACAACGCCCACGGCTCCCCAGTGGCAGGGTCCTCCCCCACCACCCCCACCGTCCTCGCCGGGATGGGGCCACCCTCCTTCACCGCCCGCACGGCGGCAACCCCCCCTCCCGGCAGCAGGGCCGCCGCGGCGGCCAGCGCCGCGGCGCCGTCGACGGCCACCTCGTCGCCGCCCAGCGAGGTCACCTCTGCCGCGCCTACCGCCCGCGCCTCGGAAACAGTCACCAGCCGGGTGGCGAGGGTGGCGTCAGCCGCCGCGCCACCGGCGGCGCCTGCCGACAGGGCGGCAAGGAGGCCTGCAGCGGGCACCAGCCGGGCGGGGTACGCGGCCAGCGCGGCCGCCACCACCGCCGCGGGCCCGGCGCCGCCGTTGCCATCGCCGGCACTGGCAAGCAGCGGCGGCTGCGGCGGCGCATCGGGCCCCGCCGACAGCAGGGACCGCCACACCCCCGCCGCGGCGGGAGCATCGCCTGCAACGCACCGGGCAACGAGGCGGGACAGGACGGCCAGCTGGGGGCCTGAGAGGGCCTCAGGGGGAAAGGCGGCGAGGAAGGTGCGGGTGAGCACCCACAGGGTGGGCAGCACCCCCGCGCAGGGTGGGGACGCAGGAGGGGGAGCGCCGCCGCCGTCGACGGCGGCGACGCCGCGGCCGACGGCACCGTCCCCCGCCGCCGCCGCATCGGCGGCCGCGTCGACCAGCCGCAGGAGCCCCCGCACGCCATCCGCCCGCAGGGCGGCGGCAAGGTGTGACCTCGACGCCGCGGCGGCCTGCGCATCCTCGTCCCCGCTGCGGCTGCCGCCGCCGTCCCCGTCCCCGTCCTCGTCCTCGTCCTCATCGCGGTCGGCGGCGGCTGCCACCACCGCCCGGTGGGCCATAAAGGTGGCCCACGCGAGCGTCAGCACCCCCACCAGGCGGCCGCCGACGCCGCCGCCGGCCCCAGCGTGCGACGCCTCCACCGCCACCGCCGCGTCCACCCGCGCCACCGCGTCGTCATCCCGGAGGAGCTGGCAGGTGGCCAGCGCCGCCCCACGGCCCGCGGCGGCGGCGGCAGCGTCGGCCTCGGCGGCCGCCGCCGCCGCGTCGGCGGCGGCCACCTGTGCCGTCATGAGCGCATGCGGGTCGGCGTCGGCCGCCGCAGCGTCGGCCGCGTCGGCCGCAGCGGCCGCGTCGGCGGCGGCCGCGGCGGCCGCCGCCGCCGCCCGGCCCCGCCCGCCCGCATCATCGGCCGCCAACGCCAGCTGCGGGAGTTCCACGGCCGCCACAAACGCGGCGGCGGCCGCCGCCGCCGCCGCTGCCGGCAGGTCAGCCCCACCACGGCCGCCGCCGCCGCCGCCGCCGCCGCCCGACGCTGCCGACGTTGACGACGCGGCGGCGAGCAGGGCGGTGAGCGCATCTGGGCCGAGGTGCCCGCCCGCCCCCAGGGCGTGGAGCAGCCGCAGCAGCGGCTCTGCAGCGGAGTGAGCCCCCCCCCCCCTCTCCTCACCGGCCGACAAGAAGTGCACCGCCCGGTCCACCACGGTGCCGACAATGGAGGCGGCAGCGGCACGAAAGGCGCCGCCGAGGCACCCCCCCCCCCCTCCCGACCCACCCCGCGCACCCAGCTCCACCGCCACCCCTCCCGCCGCCGCGGCGGCCGCCAGCACCCGGTAGGCGGCCGCCGCGTCAGCGGCGGCGCGGTCAGCCAGGGCACCCACCGGCAAGGGGGACGCCGCACACAGGGCGGCGACCGCGGCGGCACCGCGGCCGCCATCGCCGACGGTGGCGGCCACCCAGTCGCGGAGGAGGAGGCCCGCCGCGGGGGGGGACAGCCCGAGGCGGCGGCCGAGGCGGGCGGCCGCCGCCGCCTCGCCCGCAGACACGGTGGGGGCGGCGACGGTCAGGGCGAGGCCGGGGCGGAGGAGCGGGGTGGGATCGACGGCCCTGTCGCCGCCACCATCGGGGGCCGCCCCAGGCGGCGTCCCACCACCGCCTCCGCCGCCGGCCGCGTCATCGTCCGAGGCGCCGTCGCCGTCGCCGTCGGCGCCGTCCCCCCCCCAGGTGGCATCGTCGTCACCACGGATGGCGGCGAGGAGGGCGGGCAGGTGGGCGGTGAAGAGCGCCGCCGCGGTGGGAGGGGGGGTGGAGGGGGCGGCCAGGGTGGCGGCGAGGGCGGAAAACGGCAGCGCGGGCGGGGCGGGGGGGGCGGGGGGGGGGAGCGCCGTCCGCACCATAGTGAGGGGGGGGGGGGGCAAGTCGAGGGCGGGGACGCTGCCGTCCCCCGCCCAAAACCCCACCGCCCAAGAGAGACGAGCAGTGAGGAGAGCAGCGGCGTCAGGGGTAGAGGACAGAGGGGGGGGGCAGGGCGCCGGGGGACAGTCGACCACCCCGCCAACCGCCGCGGCAAAGGCGGCGGCGTATAGACGGCGGCCGCGGGCAGCGGCAGCCGGGGGCGGCGCGGCTGCGGCGCGGGCAGCTGCCGGGTGGTAGTCCGGCCGCCGGTAGGGCGTGGCGGACAAGCCTCTGCTCCTTGATCAAGAGCGCGTTACGGCGCGGCGTCGCGTGGCATTGCCCGCCCGCCAAAGCCCGCCAATGGCATCGTCTCTGAATTTAATATTGAGAAATCGTACATCCATACGAATGATCCAGTCACTTGAACGTCAACCCACAAGCCGCAGTGAGTATGGCTCGTGGGTTCTCGCGCTGCTATGACAGGCAAGCAGCCATCACGAGCCAACCTCTTCAGCACGCGCCAAGTTCTGCCTCTCTTGTACTGTTCCTCGTCGGCGCATGCGCGAAAGACCCTACGCAGCGCTCGCTGTGCAGGCGAAGAGGTCGCAGAAAGCAAGAGAACAGACACAAGGTCGTGACATCAGCCCAATACCTGCGCGAGGTTGACTGTACTATTGCTGTGTGTCATTTTTGGTTGTGTGACCTCTTGCGCCGCAGGTTTGGGACGAGTGCCAAGGCCAGCCCGCGCACGACTCCCCCAGCCGCGCACCCTACGCCTGGCGGCGCCGCGCTACTGGTCCTGTCTGCGCTCAGCCTCTCCCGGTCCCGCTCTCCGCCCCCGCCGTCGCCACTACAGCACCCTCCGAACAACACCTGGCTAGAGGCAATGCAGCAACCGCTGGGAGAGCGGCAAAAGAAAAGGAAGCAACAGGAAGGGGCACCCGCCCTCGGCCCCGCATGTCAGCTACCCGTCATTAGGCGGCGCCGGCGGCGCCCCCACCGCTACCCCCCTGCCGTCACCCTCGTACTGCCGCCGCAGGTGGTCGTAGCCGGCGATAACCTCTGGTGACAGCGACGGCGTCGCGGCAGCGGCAGCCACGCGAAGGTCCGCCATTGACACGGTCACCCTCCCCTTCCCGGCAGCACCGCCGTCGCCATCGTCGCCGCCACCGTCGTCGCCGCCGCCGCCACCGCCGCTACCGCCTGCCGCCTCGTCGTCCGACGCCCAGAGCCAGGCATCGTCATCCTCCTCCTCCTTTCTGCCGCCATCGTCCCACCAGTTATCCTCCTCCTCGCCATCTGCCTCCCCGTTGGGCCCGCCGCCCTCACTGTCGTCGCTGTCGCCGTCGCCCGCCTGAGCCACCACCCGCTCCGCGGCGGCAGCCCACGCGGCCTTGACCACCCCCGCCAGGTCGGCGCCACTAAACCCCCGGCCCGCCAGCTCCCCCCCCAACACCTCCAGGTCCACGTCCCCCCCCATGCATACATCCCGTGCCGCGGCGGCAAGCACCCCCGCGACCGCCTCCGCCCCCGACGGAAGGCCCACGTACACCCGCCCGCCGAGGCGGCCGGGTATCAGCAGCGCCGGGTCCACCAGGTCGGGCCGGTTGGTCGCGGCGACCACAAACACGTCGGCGGCAGCGTCCATCTCGGTGAGCAGCGTTGACACGACCCGCCCCGACACACCACTCCCATCACCCCCGCCGCCACCCCCGCCGGCAGCACGCGCCGGGGCCAGGGCGTCCACCTCATCCAGGAAGAGCACCGCCGGCGCCGCCGACCGGCACGCTCGGAATACGCGGCGCACCCCGGCCTCGGCCTCGCCAATGTACGGCGACAGCACCGCCGCAGCGTTGACGGCAAGAAAGGGGGCGGCGGTTGCGGCGGCGAGCGCCCGCGCGAGTAGCGTCTTGCCCGTCCCAGGCGGGCCGTACAGCAGCACCCCAGACCGCCGAGGCGCGCCAGGCGGGTACAGGTCGGGCCGCTCCAGCGGTACTGCCCACGCGGCGAGTAGGGCGGCCAGCCCCGGGGGGGCGCCACCAACGGCGGCCAGCGGCACCGCCGCGGCGGCGGTGGTGGCGGCCGTCCTGGGGGGGGCCGCCCCGGCGGGAGGGACCACCCGCGCCGCCAGCGCCGCAACGGTCGCCTCCACTGGGGGGGGGAAGGGCGGGCCCAGTAGCGCGAGTGACAGGTCGGGCAGCGTCGTGCCGGGCGGCAGCAGCCGGGCAAGCGCGATAATGTCGGCCGCGCATCGGCCCGGCAGGAGGCGCCGCAGGTGCGCCGCCACGTCGGCTGCCGACGGTGCAGGCAGCGTGAGGACGGTAGGAAAGAGGGCGGTGAGGGGGAGCGCCGGCCCGGGGCCCGCCCCGTCGGGGGAGGCGGCCGGCTCGGGCGGCCGCCCGTCGTCACCGCCGCCATCCTCGTCCTCCCCCTCGTCGCCGCCGCCCCCCCCGCCCCCCTCATCCGCCACGCCCACCACCACTACCCACCCGTCGCCCGTGGCGGAGCGCGGAAACGCCGGCGGGTCACCCGCCACGTCGGCCCACCCGCCGCCAACGACGCCGCCCCCCCGGTAGCGCGCGGGGGCGACCAGCTCGGCAATGGCACGGCCGACTCCCCCGCCGGCAACAGACACCCCCTCGGTGAGCCCCCCCCCCACCCCCCCCACTAGCAGTACGCACCCGCCTCGCACGGCCGCCGCCGCCGCGGCGGCGGAGCGCACCCCCCCCACCCCCCCCACCGCCGCCTCGACCCCCACCAGCGGGAGCCCCGCCGCCGCGGCGGCCGCCGCCACCACCGCCCGTTTGCCAACCCCCCACGGCCCGACGAGGAGTACCGGCGGGCCACCTGCGCGGGCGCCACCCGCTGCTGCTGCCGCCAGGCGGGTCACCGTGTCCCGGTGGGCGGCCGGCAGACCCCCCCGCCCCCCTGCGTCGTCGCCCGCAGCGTGCGCCGGCAGGAGCGTGCGAGGTGGGGGGGGCGTGGCGACCAGCCGCGTCCGCCGCGGGTGAACTGCCGCCCACCCCGTCCACGGGCGGCCACCGCGGACCGTCACGGAGGTGACGGTGACGGCAGAGGGGGGCGGGGCGGTGGCGGCTGCCCACGCGCGAGACGCGGCGGTCCACCCACCGTCGGGGGAAGGAAGTGACGGAGCGGCTGCTGGAGGGGGCACTACCGGCGGAGGCGGGTGCACCCCGGCATATACGACGCCGCGGGCGGGCACGCCAGTGGCGGCGGGCCAGCCCGGGTCACCCCCGATAGCGGCGCCAAACGCCACCCCCCCGCCGGCGGCAAAGAGGGCGGCCACCCGCTCCGCGTCGCCCGCCACCGTCACCGACTCGGCAACGGGGAGGGCGATACTCGTCAGGGTCACGGGAGCGGCAGCAGCGGCAGAGCCGCCACCGCTATCGCCGCCGACACCACCAGCCGCGGCGGCCACAAGGGACGGGGGCGCCCAGGCGGTGACGGCGCTGGTGTCCGCCTCGGCCACCGCGGCCGCCGCTGGCGGCGTGCCGAGGCGCACCAGCACCGCCGCGGCGGGGGGCGGCAGGTGCAGCAGCGCGTAGGGCGGCGACGCGAGGGCGGCGGGTGCCCCCGCAGCGGCGACCAGCACAGTTGGGTTGGGGTGCGGGGGAGGAGGGGTTGGGGGGGGGGGGAGCGCCCGCAGGTAGACCGTGGGGGGGGAGGGGGGGGGGGGAGAGTCCTTTGCACTGGCAGCTGACGCGGCCGCGTCTGCTTGAGGTGGGGTAGCGGTGGGGGGGAGCACCGCCGGTGGGTGCCCCGTGGCACGGGGGGGGGGGCGAGATACTCCCGTCACCACATTCGCCGCCACCGCCGCCACCGTCTTCACCGCTGCATCGGTCGTTGGCGTCGACGTTGCCTCTGCCGCCGCGCCATCAGAGACGAAAGGGGGCACGGTGGGACTCGCACGGGGGGATGAGCCGCCCTTCGGTAGCGACGGCCGCGTTGTGGGGGACGTCATTGTGGGGGGTTAGCATGCATCCTTGGGTGAAGGGCGGGGAGGAATGGGCGGCGAGAGGAGGCGGACGGAAAGGGATGGGAAGAGGGAGCATACGGGGCCGGGGGAGAGAGAGAGCGAGACACTGCGGGGTTGGCAAAGAGAGAGAGCGTGACACTGCGGGGATAGCAAAGATCTTCTTGGAAAAATACGTGCCAAGGTCAGCCAAGTTGGGCTAAAAATACGTGTGGTCCTGGCGAGGACTTCAAGGTACTATCTTTCGACGACGATATCAAGCTCCGCTCGTTTGAACTCGCGATCTCCGCATTCAAAGTGCGGCGTGATCACCACTACACCACAGGACCACTCAGATGCTGTCGAGCTTCATTTTGTGCTTGTTTTTATTCAAAGCGTTATGTTCTCGAAAAAAGACCTAATGTTCGTACTTACGGACGTAGCCAGACGCTCTCCTCTCCGAGACTGAGAGAAACTTCACTGATGGCAATGCTTGTCCTACTCACCACCATCTCATGGGTTTTTCATCGTATGGCCTCCCCCGCACCCGTTGTCCTCGTGCTCAGCAGCGGAGCTCTTGCCCTGGAGATCAGTGACACAAAACTGAGATTGACACCGTGAAGAGACGCAGACGTTAAAGGAACACTCGTCAGAAGCACACAGAGTACGGCCAAAAGCTGAGGTCGTCGTTGGGGTGGGAGCTAACAGGTGAACGTGGCAGTCAAAAAAAGAAAAAAAACCATGCTCCCAACATCACCCTCTCAGGCACCCATCCTATCCACAAGAAATTACGTTTCCATGAGCACCCTTATGGTACAGCCCAGCCTGGCTCGAGCCATTCGAATAGATTAGCGTGGTTGTGGCTTCGCTGAAGTCGACACGATTCAGCTCACAGCTTGCAGTCCGTAGCACTGCGAGTAGTACAATGCAGCAACCGATGGTTGTCCAGGCCAGGTCGCCCGCCACCGAGCCAGGCCACTTGTGAAGCTGTTGCGGAAGCTCCTCCGCACATGCAATGACTCTGTCATCACGAGTGAGGGGAGGGCAGGTTGTCGCCGGGAGACTTCTTTTTGGCGCGCTCACGACGCGATGCGAGGTTGGCGGAGGGCCTATCAGCTGCACTGGACACATGTTTAGTGCCAACCAGACTGGCCTTGACGTACAGCGCAGAAGGAGCAGGAGAGTCAAGAAGCGGCTCGGGAGAGCGTCCAAGAGCGTCAACCGCAGTACGCGCAAGGCAGCTTCATTGACGTGACCCTTCTCGTCGCGCGACCTTTGATAGCCAGTCTAAAGTTTAGTCTTGTCTGCTTGAAATGATGACTCTACGTTGGAGTGTATACTAATTCACTTTTGAAATGCCCAGCGTCAGCTAGGGCCTGTGGCAAAATTGGATTGTTCAGCACCAGTGAACGCGCTTGACTACGAATCAAGAGATTGCAGGTTCGAGTCCTGCCAGGCTCGTTCAACTTTTGCCAAATGTGGCTGGCTGGATGCTGCACGGGCGCGTCTCAATCGAATATGTGCTTGTACACCGTGGACAGACTTTTTCTTAATCTTTTCATAGTATTCTGTACCTACAGTACTTGATCTCTGGCCGAAAGCCCAACACACGCGGTTGGGGGGATTGTGTCTACGGGGCACACTGGGTTTGCACCTCGCTGCTGTGGGCACACGCGCCGGGGACGTGGCTTCGCACCCCCACCCCTCCCCACAGGTGGAGTGCCCCCCGACAGCGGTTCCCCATATAGACTGACCGGCGAGATGCGGCCTCCCGCTCCTGTTTCTCCCCTCTGTGCCTCCATTGGCGACCCCCGTCCTGCCTCCTCGTAAAGGATGCTTTGGTGCCCGCCTGACCCCTACCCTCACTCTCCCCCGTGTTTTCTTTCAACACTGCCCACCATGGCCCCCGACCACCTGGGTGCCACCATCCGCGGCCGCGCCCGCCACCCGCTGCCCCACGCTCCATCCATGACCCTGCTCTTTGTCCCTGCATCGACCTACCCCTTTGCCCTCCCCCGCAGCGCCGCCCGGACTGTCCGCCGTCGACCGCTTCCGCTACCTCCATCATGCCCTTCACCCCCTCCCGGCCAGCGGCGCCAGATGGGCTGCCAGGCTCCTTCGCCAGCCCCTGCGGACCGCCGCGGCCACCCACCTTCCACTGCGGCCAGCCCGGCTGTGGCAACCACCGGGTGCGGTGACTCTGGCGGCTCCCCCCGGTTGACAGGGGCGGCTGCTTCGTCGCCGGCGCCCGCCTTGCCCCCCCCGTCCTCCTCTCCCCCTCCTGACAGTGAGCGGTCGGGGTGGTCGTGGCGGTCGGTGCGGTCGTGGCGCCCACCGCCAGTGGCTGGTGCCGTTGCAGCCGTGGCGGTTCACTTGCTGGTGGGGGCGGTACTGTACACCTACCTGGCCGCCCCCGAGGCGGGGGCGGTGGCGGCGGGGGATGCAGCGGCGACGGGTGTAGCGGCCGCGGCTGGCGACGGCGGTTCCTGGGAGCGGCCGTCCCTCCTCGACGGCCTCTATTGGGCCGTCTCCACGGCCACGACAGTTGGGTATGGCGACTTTGTGGCCACCACGGCCGCGTCCAAGCTGTTTGTGTGCGCTTACGTGGTGGTGAGTGTGGGCGCCGTCGGCACTGTTCTCAGCAGTCTGGTGGACCGGCTGGCAGAGCGGCAGCAGCGGCTGCTGCTGGCCGCCTCTGATGCAGCCGCGCGCCTGTCCCCGGCTGCAGCCCGGGCGGCGGCGTCGGCGGCAGCGTCTGCGGTGGAGGCGAGCGGCATTCCCACTGGCAGTGGGGAAAGCTCCCCGTCGGATGGGGGGGGTGAGTGGGGATGCGCGCAGGTGCAGGCCCTGCGGCAGGCTTTTGCCGCGTCGGCGTTTGCGTTTGCTCTCACCGCCCTTGTCGGGGGTCTTGTATTTAGTAACCTCCTCTCCCTCTCTCCCATTGATACCCTCTACTTTCTGGTGGTGACCGCCAGCACGTTGGGCTATGGGGACGTGGTGCCCCAATCGGTGGCCGGCAAGGCTTTTGCCATTGGGTGGCTGCTGGTCGCCTCCCTCGGCTTTGCCCGCACCGTAGCTGACGGGGTGGAGTGGCGGCTGGGGGTGGGCCAGGCAAAGCTCCGTGCGCGGCTGCTGGCCGACCGGATGAGCACGGCGGACTTCGTCGCGGCCGACACGGACGGGGATGGAGTGATTGACGAAACCGAGTACCTCGCTGCCGTCCTGGTCGGGCTCGGCAAGACGTCTTCGGAGGAGGTGGCGGCCATCCGCCGTCGGTTTGCAGAACTGGATGCTGACGGGAGTGGAGGGCTTGACGCGGACGAGGTGGCGCTCTTTGACGATTAAGACCCCTGACTGAAGGGGCGGGGGGCGTTGCGGAAGGCCCGGGCGGGGGGGGAGTGAGCCTCTAAACCCTCCACAAGGCACAGTTAGTGGCACCCACAGGCATTAGGCCAGACCACCGCAACGACCTCCCCCTGATGAGGGCTCGGCGGACTGTCACCGCTCTGCCAGCCCGCGGGTCCGCTCGCGCTTTTTTTTTCTGTGTATCCTCTCGTGTCAAGCTGCAGTGGTAGCGACTGATGCTACGGAGGCTGGGCCAGAGGCAGGCTTCTCACCAAAACCGTCGTGGCTCTTCGCTGCGGTACATAGACGCTGCGTGTCGGGTAGAGGCGGCGGCGGGGGCGCTCTTCGTGCTGCTTTGAGGGGGATAAAGGCAAAGAGGCAAGTGTTAGGAATGTGAAACTGAAGCAAGAGTCAGATGAGCCTTTGAGAGGAAAAAACCATTCTTGCCGAGGTTCAGCTCAAGTTTGTCTTCCTATCTAAGCTTCCAAACTTTTACCAGTGAAAAGCCGTGACGGCGTTCTCATCCCCTCCCCGCTCTCCTTCCTCACCCTCCCTTGCCGGGTGCCGTTGCGGCAGCGGCTGCGTCTGCCATGCGGGCCATCTCCTTCCAGTCACCCACGCTAAACGACGGCGACGCGACGACGTGGGGGATGGGGCTCCCCACCCGCGCCGTCACGTCCACCCCCGCCGCGTCGCTGGTGACGAGCCGCAGCTCCCGCGCGCGGGCGTGGAGGGCCGTCCCCCGGAGGAGCATCAGCGGCCACGCCACCACCCGCGCGCGGCCGGTGGGGTGGCGGCCGGCGGTGCCGGTGGCCCAGTCGAGAGAGGCCCCAAACGACGCGACGGTCTGGCCGGGGAGGCCATAGATGAGGCTCACCTCGTAGGGCACCCCCGCCGCGTTGAGGGCGGCGAGGCCGTCATCCACCCGCCGCATGTTGGCCGGCCGCTCAATCGTCGCCTGCTCGGCGCGCACCACCGTCTGCACCCCAAACTCGAGCGTCACGTCCGCGGTGGCGCGGAGGCGGAGGACGGCGTCGAGGAAGGCGGGCGTCAGCATCTCGGCACGGCACTGGAGGGAGAGGGCGCCGCGAAAGCCGCCCTCCGACAGCTGGTCGAGGACGCCCAGGTGCGTCGGCCCCGTGTTGAACGTTGGGTCTGTGACCGCCACGTCGGTGACGGTGCCGTCGACGGAGCGGGCGGCGAGCCAGTCGGCCTCGGCGGCGACCCGCGAGGGGGGCAGCGACGCCCGCCGGCCGGCCACGTCCTTGTGCGCACAAAAGGCGCAGCGGAAGGGGCAGCCGCGGGACGTCTCCCAGCGGAGGAACGGCTGCGGCCGCATCCAGCCGGTGAGCAGCGGCGACGTTGCCGCCGCGCCCGTCACGCCTGCCGCTGACGCCGCCGTCACCGACGCGGGGGTGCCGTCGTCGTCCTCGCCGGCGGGGTGGTAGCCCGCCGGGACGGCCCCGCCGTCGCCGCTGCCCCCCCCCTCCCCGGCGAGGAGCGCCCGGAGCACCCCCTCCCCCGCGCCGCGTACAAAGCCGGTGGCGGCGGGGTAGGCGCGGGAGAGGTAGTCCCCCGGCGGCGCGTAGGTCACCTGTGGGCCGCCCACGACGATGGCCGCCCGCGGGTGCGCCGCCGCCAGGGCGGCGACGGCGGGCGCGACCAGCCGCTCTGCCCACACGTACGCGCCAACGCCAATGAGCGGGTCTGGGGTGGCCGGCTGCACAGCGGCGAGGGCGGTGGGCAGGTCAAAGGCGGGCGCGTTGACGGCGAGCGTGTGTACCGCCACCCGGGGGGTCACGGGCGCGACGGCGGCGGCGATGGTGGCGTTGGCCAGCGAAACGGGCGGGTCGCGGCCGGGGCGGAGCCAGTCGAGGCCAACCAGGAGCAGCTCCCGGCCGCGCAACGACGGGCGTGGCAGGCGTGGCATGGTGGTGGTGGTGGCACGGGGGCGGAGGTTCCGTCGGGATGGGGGTGGGCTTGGCTGCCACGGCGAAGGAGCTGGGTGGGCGCCGCTGGGGGGGAGCCACAGGGTTCGAGCGGGTCCGTGGGAAAGGGGCGTGCGCCGTGGGGAGCGAGGCCTGCCGGGAAGCCGGTTGAGCAGCCACTGGCCAGTGGGGCGCCGTGTCACACAGAGCAAAAAAAAGGGGGGGCGGTGCCACCGTCGGGCGGTCCGAGCACCCGTCCTCAATGGCCACAGCCGCGGCAACGCTGGGCGGCAAGAGGGCACACGGCACGCTGGGAGGGCAGAGGAGGGAGAGGGGGGAAGGAAGCAGCGCAACGGGGCGGAACAAAGTCGTCATTGTCCACCAGGACCGATTTTTTTTTTTGCCCGCCTTGCGCAGCTCCTGTCTGGTACTGGCGCATGCACACACGGCCCCCACCACCGCCGTGTGGTTGTGGTGCGCGAGGAACCGCCCGACACGCCCGCGGCTGGTCCCTCCCCCCGCCCCCCAGCTACTGTACCGACGGAACGGAAAACGGATGCTGCGGTGGGAGCGGCAAGAGGGGGAGAGCGGGGAGCACGCGGGGGAAGACGGGGAACCGACGGGCGGGGGTCCGCCCGTGGCCTCGCCGTGCCCCTTGGCGCCAGGTGCTCTTGCCCCGTCTCCGCCTCCCGCCCCCTGCGTGGTGACCAACCGGCGAGGGTGGGCGCACAGAGCACTGGGTGGGTGGGAGGGCAGGGGCGGCTCGCGACGCAGCCTTGGCCCAGTCGTCGCTACCACCGCGGCGGTGCTGAGGCGTGTGGGCTGAGCTCGTACGGGATCCACTACTCCTCGTTATTAAGAAGTCTTGAAAGTTTTGATATGTTTTGTGCTATCATGGCATCGATGCCACGTTGCTCTTCCTAGATGCATGCCGCCTTTGACATACATACATGTACCTGGCTGCCGCCGGCATCCCCCCTCCCCTTCTCCGGAGACCCGCCATTGGCTGCCGCCGGCACCCCCCCCCCTCCCCCCCCCCCTCCCCCCCCCCCTCTCCCCCTCCCCGCCTCCCAGGACGCTGTTCGTAGGGCGCGCTCTTGACCTTGCCCATCCGAGCGTGTGATGTGGCGCGCGCCTCTGTGGTGCGTCTAGCTTTGGGGGCCGAGCCGCCCGCCCTTGGCCCGCCCGCCCCCGGCGGCGCCTCTGGCGCCGCGGCCCCATTCCCCACCGCCACCCCCAGTCTGCCCCCCCGCAGACCATTCTCCTCTGCTCATCCCCCTCGCTCCCCCCCCCCCCCCTCCCCGCCACCTTCTGCGGACACTTTTTCATCATGGCGCCCCCCCCCCCCCCCGCACCCGGCCGCGCGCCCCCCCCCGCGGCGGCTGCCGCCGGCCTGGCCTTCCCCCCCGACATCATCCGCGTCGTTGCCGAGGCCACCCCCACCGTCGGGCCGCTCCGCGACGACGCCGCCGCCGCCGCGGCGGCGGCGGCCATGGACGGTCGGCTGGGCAGCCTCCTGTCCGCCGCCGCCGCCTTTATGCGCCACCGCCGGGCCACCCACCTGGGCGTGGCGGATGTGGCGGCGGCGCTGCGCCACCGGTCTTCGGCGCCCGTTGTGGGGCTCCCGCCCCCGTCCTCGGCGCACGCCCCACCTGGGGGTGGGGTGGCCATTGGCGGCGGCGGCGGCGGCGGCGGTGGTGGTGGCGGTGGCGGTGGCGGTGGCGGTGGTGGGGGTGGGGGTGGGGGTGTGGGTGGGGGTGGTGGCGGTGGCGGCGACCGTCGCAGTGGGGTTGCCGGCGGCAGCGGCGGCGGCAGCGGCGGCGGCGGCGGCGGCGGCGGCGGGGGCGGCGGCGGCGGCGAGGGTGGTGACGGGGGTGGCGACGACGGGTATTCCCCATGGCAAGCCGTCCCCGCGGCCGGTCCGGGCCTGTGGGTGGCCGCCGACCCGGTGGTGCGGCTGCTGGTGGTGGCCCAGACGCCCGTGCTGCCCGCCGCGGCGCCGCCGTCGCCGACCGTCCGGTGGCTCGCGGTGGGGGGGGTGCCAACGGATGACCTGCTAGAGGTGGGGGTGGACGACGTGGCCGCTGCGCCGGCGGGGCTGCTCGTCTCCAGGGCTCGCCCCTGGGGGGCCTGCGTCGGCGGCGTCGGCGGCGGCGGCGGTGGCGTCGGCGGGGGGGGGGTGGCGGGGGGTGGCGGCGGCGCTGGTGGGCTTGCGCAGGGGGGGGGCTGCCTGTCGGCCCGCACCCGCCGCGCGCTGGCCGCCTACTACGCGTCGGCGGTGGGGGCGCTGGTCAGCGGGGAGGCGCCGGCGGTGGACGCGATTTTGGACGGCGTCGCCACCGCCCCGGCCGTCCGCCCCGTGCTGCCGGCGCTCGTCCGGTGGGTGCAGGCGGTGGTGTTGACCGCTTGCCGGGAACCCCCCGGGGGGGCCGCCGTCGCCGCCGCCGCCGAGGACGCGGCCTCCGCCGTTGCCGCCGCCGCCGCCGCGGCGGCGGCGGCGGCGACCCGGTCATTGGCCACCAAGGCCATCGTCGCCGGCCCGTCGAGGGGCGCCCCGCCCTCCCCCCCCCCCCCCCCCCCCCCCCCCAATGGCGACCGGCGCCGCGCCCCCCCCCCCCCCCCCCCCGACGCCGAGGAGCGGCTGCTTGTGGCCGTCCGCCTCGCACGGTCCATCCTCCGCCGCACCCCCGCCGGCGACGCCGACGGCCTCGCGGCGCACCTGCTGCCGGCGCTGCTGACGGCGGCGCTGGCGGCGGCGCCGGCGATCGGCGGCCCCGCCGGCTGCTCCCGCCGCGCCGTTGCCGCCGCCGCCGTCGCCGACGCGGTGCGGGCGGTGGAGGGGGCGGCCGCCGCCGCCGCCGCCCCCGCCGCGGCGGCGGCGGCGGCGGCGCCTGCCAAGGCCGCCGCCCGCGCGCGGGCGACCACCACCGCCGCGCTGGCGGTGGCGGCGGCGCACGCGCCGCTGGCGGTGGCGTATGGGGGGGTGCTGACGCTCACCGCCCTCGGGCGGGGGGCGGTGCGGGATGGGCTCCTGCCGGCCCTCCACGGGCTGCTCGGCCGGCTGGCCGCCGACTGGCACCGCGCGACGACAGGGGGGGGGGGGGGGGGACGCGGGACGGGGGCGGGCTGGGGGAGGGGGCGGCGGGCGGCGGCGGCGCGGCGGCTGGCGCCGCCCCGGCGGTGGGTGGCGCCGCCCGCGCGGCGCGGCGCGCGGCCGTCACGGCGGTGCTGACGGCCGTGGCGGGCGCCGCCCGCCACGCGGTGGCGGCGCTGTGGGCGGCCGCGGAGGCGGCCACCACCGACGCGGACGTGACGGACGGCGTGCCGCGGGGGGCAGGGGGGGGGGACCACCCCGCGCCGCAAGCGGCCCCGCGAGGAGGGGGGCGCCGCTGCTGCCGCCGCCGCCGCCGCCCCCGCTGCGCCCGCCACGGCAGCCGCCGCTGCGCCACCCGCCACCGTCACGCCCGCCGCCGCCGCCGCCACCGCCGCCGCCGCCGCCACCACCGCTGCTGCACCAGCGGCCGCCGCCGGCCCTGCCGCCGCACCGACGGCCGCCGCCGGCGCCCCCCCCCCCGCTGGCCCCCCCGCCCCCCCCCCCGACGCGGGCGCCGCGCACGTGGACAAGCGGCCGCGCGGGGCGGCCGCCCCCCCCCCTTCCCCCCCTCCCGGCGCGCCACCAACCGCCCCGGCGGCGGCGGCTGCGGCGGCGGCGTCAGCAGCGGCGGCGGCGGCGACGGCCGCCGCTGCCGCGGGCCACCGCCGCCGCGCGCGGGCACGGCGGCGGCTGCTGGCGCTCCTCGTGGCGCACAGCGACCTGTTTGTCGAGGGGCCGGGCCTGTGAGGCGAGCCGCCGCCGCCACCGCTGCCGCGGGCCACTGCCGCCCGCTCCTCGTGGGCGGGCGGGGGCCGGGGGGGGGTGCGGGGGCGGGGGGGGGGGGGGGGGCAGAGTTGGGGGGGGGGGTGGTTTGGGGTACGGTTTTGCCATCCGCCCCTGTGGCGGCCGGCTGGCGTCACCGTGCGTGGGGGGGCGGGAGACTTCGGACGTGACCGGTCGCGTTTTCAAACGGGATGGCCAAAGCAATCCCTAGTGTCTATTCTACCGACCGGATCATTTGAGCCTTTTAGGATCAAATGATCCCCTTTTTCAGGGCCTGTTTTCTCTTACTTCTCTTTGTCTCCTGCTCATTCTGACACCAGAAATGGACTCAGCGACAGCTGTTTACCCTTGGGGGAGCTTGAGTGCATCCCATTCAAAGGAGAACACCACAGCAGGCGGGCTTTTCCTCGCCTTTTCTTGGCGCCAAAGCGGCCGACGAGGACCGTCTGGGAGCTCGGCATGCGGCCTCCGAGTTGCCCGCGCTGGGCACAAAGGAGCATAAAGAGGTGACCTGCTGCTCCTGCCTGCCGCCAACTCCCCCGTCGGCAGTCCCCCCCCCATCCTCCAGCCAACTGCACCATGAGACGGCGGAAGAAGAACAATGGACGGGCTGCAGCCAAGCCCGCCAACCCCCCCCTTCCCTCCCCCCCGTCCACCCCCTCTCCTCGGACCCCCCCAGTGCCCCCGGCAACTCCTCAAGCAGCCCCCCCGGCGCTGCCGCCGCCGGCTACCCCGCCACCTCCTCCACCGCCTACCCCTCCCCCGCCGCCATCGGCTACCCGTCCCCCTCCTCCGCCCCCGCCCGCCCCCCCCCCCCCGCCTTTGGCTCTTCCCTCTTCCGCCCCCCCCAAGACCAAGAAGGCCAAGGGCCCTGACGTGCGGCTGAAGGTCGGCGCCCAGGTGCACACGGACGCCATCAACGTGTCCAACTTTTCGGAGTGCGCCCGCTTCTTCGGGTCTCAAGCCAAGACGACGTGCGTGAGCGGCATCGTGCTGGAGGTGCTTTACGGCAAGGACAAGGGCGACAGGAACAAGAAGGACCTGCGGGTGCAGTGGGCGTGGCTCGGCCGCCAGGTTGAAAAAACCCTGGCGCTGAGGAGCGTTCGAGCTGGACCCCCCCCCGCCCCCAGCCCCTTGTCGGGCCTGCCCGAGGGGTCACCTGTCACGCAGGGGTCCCAACCATTGGCTCTTGGGTCGGCCGCGGTGCTACCCGACCCAAGCCCTCTCCGCGTCCCCGCGGCGGGTCAAGCTGGGCCTGCTGGGGCGCCCTCTGCGGTGGACGGCGCGGGCCTCCTCCTGCTCCCAGTCGCCACGCCGCCCCCCGCTCCCCAGCCCCTCACAGCCCCCGTGCCCCCCAACCTACCCCCAGCCGCGGGCGGCGCTCAGGCGCTGCCGCCTGGCGCGGGTGGCGTCCCCGACGGGACTGCCAGCGCTGCTGCCTCAGCCACTGCCTATGCGCACGGCTACGCATGGACGGCGCGGGCTGTGACGGAGCCCGTCGGTGGCCCTGTGCCGCGGCAGGCCTGGTCGGTGCGGACGATCACCGGGGACATCATCCACGAGGAGGGCGACATGGTCGGGCCGGGGGCGTCACGCAGGCCCTACGACTACTTCTTGGCGATGCTCCCGGCCGACCAGCTGGTCCGCATGGTGCGCCTGACCTCCGCCAAGGTGCGGGCGCGGGGCATGCAGCCCACCACCCCCGGCGAGGTCCTCAAGTTCATTGGGGTGGTCGTGCTGGGCACAAGGTACGAGTTTGGGTCGCGGGCGGACCTGTGGGCTACCAAAGCACGCAACAAGTACCTGCTTGCGCCTGCCTTCGGCGAGCGTACCGGCCTGCCGCGCAGCAGGTTCGATGCGCTGTGGTCCTGCATCACCTTCAGCGCGCAGACGGTCGATGGCGACACCTCCGAGAAGGGCCGATGGGAGCGGATTGACGACTTTGTGGCGTCCATCAACACGCACCGCGCTGCCCGTGTCTCGCCAAGCGAGGTAATTTGCGTCGACGAATCCATGTCGAAGTGGTACGGTCAAGGCGGACATTGGATTGCGCACGGACTTCCTATGTACGTGGCAATTAACCGCAAACCCGAGAATGGATGTGAAATCCAGAACGCTGCCTGCGCCCGGAGCGGAATTATGCTGAACCTGAGCGTCATGGTGACGGCGGAGCACCACCAGGTGGGAGCGTCGGACGAGGACGCGGGTCTGCCGCATGGAGCGGCCGTGGCGAAGAAGCTCCTCGGCCCTTGGGCTGGCAGCAAGCGGGTCGTTTGCGCGGACTCCTACTTTGCCAGGGTGGCAACTGCGCTGCTTCTCCTGTCGATGGGGCTGCGCTTTATCGGGGTGGTCAAGACCGCCACGCGCGGCAACCCCATGGGCACCCTGTCTGGCATCCCGCTGCAGGCACGTGGCGAGCACGTGTCATACACTCACTCCAACGCGGACGGGCTCGTGGACATGATGGCGGTCGTGTGGGTGGACAGAGAGCATCGGCACTTCATTGCCACAACCTCGACCACGCTACTTGGCACCCTCTGAGAGCGCGTCCGGTGGCGGCAGGTGGGCGACCGCGCCGAGCGGGTCGCTATGACCGTGGAGCAACCGCAGCTGGCGGAGGTGTACTACATGGGCTGCGCGTCGATCGACCGGCACAACTATTGCCGGCAGAACGACCTCCAGCTCGAGCACAAGTACGTCACACACGACTGGTCCATGCGGGTGAACCTCTCGTTGCTGGGCATTTGCATCGTGGACGCCTGGATGCTGTACGCGGGTGCGCAGGGGGCGGCTGCGACGCTCACGCAGGCCCAGTTTTACGAGGACCTTGCCGAGCAGCTGATCGACAACACCCTCGACAGCATGGGCGCCCGGAGCCCGGCGTCTCCGGCGGACGCGGCCGCGGATGGCGCGGC
Organism: Pyropia yezoensis; assembly: GCA_009829735.1. Classification (NCBI taxonomy): domain Eukaryota; phylum Rhodophyta; class Bangiophyceae; order Bangiales; family Bangiaceae; genus Pyropia; species Pyropia yezoensis. The sequence goes on from CM020618.1 coordinate 22,724,250, forward strand.
GGCTCCGCTGCGGTACGGTCTTGTGCTGCACCTCATCCCGACGCTCAAGCGCCGCAAGGGGGCCACGCCCCAGGACGCCGATCAGTGCGCCCAGCGGTCGTGCCGCGAGTGCAAGACGCACCGGACAACGGCGGTGTGCTCTCGCTGCCGTGAGTCCAATGTCGGCGAGGTATTTTTCTGCGGACCCAAGACTGGTCGCCAATGCTTTGACATCCACATGAGAGAAGTGCATCAAATGGACGTGTACCGTCAGGGTGCCGAAAGATGAAGAGTGCGGGAAATCATGCAGACTGCTTACAGAGGCTATTCGGACCTTGCTTGGGCAAAGAAAGAATTATCGATATCCCTGTCGGGTACCTCTTCCTGGTCCATCCCGCCTTTTCTACCCCTCGCAACGGGACGATAAACTTGCCACATGAGACCGGGGAGGGGTGCAAAAGATAGCCCGTCTTGTGCGCTTCCATATGCATACCTTGTGGTATCGTGGCCATCTTCTTCGGCAGCCCAGGAATTTGTGTTGTCGTTCCCGGTCCTGCGTCATGAGGGCGCACATCGGCCCCACGCCAGTGTTACTCCGCCGGTACAGTGGACCGCGCCGCCAGGACGCGCCCCACCCCCCCCTTTATATCATCCTCGGTCTTCCCATCCCCTTCCGGCCGAGGTATCGGTCCGTCTGACAGCTCTCGCGGGCTTTTCAACCGTGCTTTTCTCCGGACCCCTCCACCACTGCACGGCCACGGCTCTCGTTCTGTTCTCCGTGACGCCCCCGCCTCCCTGCTAGACCACTCCTTACGGAGCATGGTGCGCCGCACTCGGGCCGGGGCTGCCGCCGCCCGTCTCGGCCGCAGCGGCCGTCCTGCTGCGCCCCAGACGGCTGGCGGAGAATCTGGTGCCGCTCCTGCCATCGCTTCTGCAGAGCGGTCATGGGGCCTTTCGCCGGAGAACGAGATCCTCCTCGAGAGCTGGCTGCCCCGCTTGCGGGCGGGAGAGATGGCGGTGCTGCACGCAGCAAGGAGCCTAGGCTGCTCGCAGCGGCTTGTGGCTAGCGCGCGGGACGGCACGCGCGGTTTTGCCAGGCGGGGGCGACCCCCTGTGCTGACCGAGTGGGAGGAGCGGGCTATTGAGGAGCAGATTCTGTGCTGCCACGCACGGGGGGCCCCCCTGCTTGAGCGGGATGTCTGTGCATCAGTCCAGGAGTACATCAACAACGACTTGAGCGAGGTGCGCAAGGCCGCTGTGCACAAGGTTTTTAAGGACGGGCTTCCGGGGCGCGACTGGATGCGCAGCTACTTGGGCAGGCACCTCAACGTGTCCAAGGTGGCGTCCAAGTCCCTCGAGGCAGTGCGCGCGGCGGCAACCAACCCCGAGAACCTTGCACGTATGATGGCGCTACTGAAGCTGGTACGCGAGAAGAAAGGCATCACGGCGGCGAACGTGTTTAACGCGGACGAAAGCGGATTTTCAACCAAGGACCTGCTCTCAGGTAGCAGGAAGAGGCCGCTGGCGCCCTCGGGCACCTCCACGGCCAAGGTGGTTGTGCCTTGTGTGAGCGACGACGCGCAGTTCCTCACTTTACTTCCCATCATTGCGGCCGATGGTGACCAGCTGCCACCCACCTTCATCGTCAAAGAATCGCCCAACAACCCTAAGAGGCGCCGCAGTGCTGAGCGAGGAGACGGGGCGTGGCAATTTCTCAACGACGTGGCACCCCCCAACTCCATCTTCCTCTACAAGACCCCTGCTGGAATGGACGAGAACACGTGGACAAAGTGGTGTATACTTCTGGCGACACGCGTCTTCTCTACGTTGCGGCCCTCGGAGGCCAAAATTCTCATCATTGACGGTTGTCGTGCCCACCTCGGCTATGAGGCGCTGGCCGCACTGGCGCGCGTGAACGTGGAGGTGTTCGTCTTGCCAGCCAATACGACGCATGCTACACAACAGCTGGACGTGACGCTATTCCAGCCGCTGAAACGCGAGGCGAAGGACCTACTGTCCAAGGCGACCCGCGAGATGAATGTCATTAACCACAAGTCTGCCAAGCTGGGCATTTTTGGGGTTGTCGCCTGTGTGGGCAAGGCTTACGAAAAGGTTTTCACCCCCACACTCATACGGGCTGCTTTCCAGACGACTTGACGTGGGAACGCGGCACCATGAAGACGACCCAGGCCGTGTTCATGGACGAGGACAACCGCAAGTGGCTTGCAAAGAAGCAGGACGACCGAGCGGCGGCGGAAGCCGCAAAGGAAGAGGCCAAGCGCCAGCGCTCGGCCGCGGCAGCCCAGCGGAAGAAGCAGGCGGCTGAGGCCGCCCTGGAGCGCCTGGAGCGCATGCGCGTCGTCAAGGAGAGGAAGGTGGTGGAGGCTGCGGCCCTGGAGGCCAAGCGCGTGGCACGGGGGGAGAAGCAAGAGGTTGGAGTCACGCGTCTGCCCGAGGCAGGGAGCCGTCCCAGCACCCGCCAGCGGCGAGGCAAGAGCCAGAGCTGCCAGTGAGGGGCTCGCCGCGGCAGCGGTGGCGGCCGCCGCGCTCGCATCGGCCCTCGACACCGCCGGCTCCGGACCGGCCGACGGGCTCGCCTCGACCTCTGCGCGCGCCCCCATTCCAACGCCGTCCAAGAAGGCCAGGACGGGAGCGAGGGCCAATCCTGCCTCGGGCGCACCCACCCTGCGACCGGCACCACCCAAAGCCGGCCACGTGGCTGCGCCGGTCGTCCCTGCCAACGAGACCACGGGGGCGTCCTCCCCCCCCACCCGGCCGGCCAAGAAGGTGCGCCGGATTCCAACGAGCACCCGCCGGGCGCCCTCCCCCCGCCCGCCACCCCGCCGGGATGCCCGGCGCTACACTCGTGGGACTCCCGCTCCCCCTACGCCCCCACTGGGGGACGCACGACGCTCCAATCTTGCAGTACCCGCGCTGGTCAGTGCCTTGGCCGCCACAACTGCGCCGGGTCAACCCTTCGCTGCCGCCACCACGACCAGCTCCATTGCCGCGGCCACGATCACCTCCCAGCCGCCCACCGGTGGCCGCATCGCGGCTGCGCGCCCGCGGCGGGGGGGGCGATGACGCGTTACTTGGAGGATGGCAGGCACGAGCGAGGAAGGGTGAGGCGAGACGGTGACGGGGGGGGTCGAGGGGAGCTGTACCCCCGTGCTCCGCGGTAAGGCCAGGCCAGGAGGGCGTGACAGAGAGGGCGCGTCCGGGCCGCGTCGGGGGAGGAGGGACGGTGGTGATAGCGGGTGAGCCGCCATGTTGGGACCACGCGGCGGGGGGGGGGGGGGGGAGGGGGGGTACGGGTGGAGAGCGGGCGGGGGGGGAGGCAAAGGGAGGGGAGCAGCGCGTCCCCGACACATCGCCGCGTGCTTTGCCACCTTATCGACAGCAGAGGGAGAGGGGCAGGCCAGCAGGATGGTCGGGTGGAGTTGGTCGGCAGGTGGGTGGGGAGCAGCGCCGTCGCGGGTGCCAGGGATGCCCGCTGGAGGAGCTTTGTTTGCAGATGGCCGCCTGCCGTGGCTGCCTGGAATCCGACCAAGTCGGGGCTGACAGTGATGGAGATTACCTGCCGTCCAGAGCTACAACGGCGTCTCTTAACGTACCGGATGGCGGCCGCGGCTACGTCGCCGGCTTGTATTCTTTGTATTTCTTCTTCGTCGCATAAAAGCAAGCAACTCACGGGCTATAAAAGGGTGTGTCGCGACACTGGCTACGACCGCGTATGAGATGGGAACAATTACTTATTGTCGAAAAATGCACGTCTTATGACCCCCCCCCCTGTAGTTGCTTCGTTCCGATTTTGGGACTTTGTGTTTTTTTCAATTTATGTAGTTTATCTTCCTGAGTCGGTTGTCCCACCGCATACGCCGCGGCTCAGCGTCCGCAGGCAGGAAAAAGGTACTCACCGTGCAGACCACGCTCCCAGGACCCCCCCGCCACGCCTCCATGACGAAAGCTGGGTGGTCTTCATCCCAGTCGGTGCCAAGCACTACACTTTCGGAAGCGCCCCCGCGTGCAATGCCACCTCAGCATGCGTGCCTACTCGTTGCGGTGCCGCCGCCCCGGGCGGCCTTTGATGTCTGCGCCAGCGCCAGCTCCCTTCCCCTCCCCGCCCTAGGGGGGCACCAGGAGGAGCGCCGTCAGGTGGGAGCCGCCGCCACAAACCACGCTGCCGGCGCTGCCGGTCAGCGGATGGGGCCGCCATCATCCGGAAAGCATGAAGAGATGGGGGTGCCGCAGCCCCATGCGGAACCGGCTCCCCCCCCAAATATAATATACTGTGGCTGCCCCATCTCTGCGCTTCCTACCCACCCCACCTCTCCCCTCCCTATCCTGCCCGTCCCCCTGCCGCCCCTGCAGCGCCGATGCCCCCCGTCCCGTCCCCGACCCTCACGCCACGCTCTACTCCCACCACTCGTATCTCTTAGCGTCTCGGATTGACGCCTGCTGGCCCACCCGCGCTGCTGCTGCGGACACCATCCCCAGTGCGCCACCGCCGTCGCTTTGCAAGCGCCTCTCGCGCCGCCCTGCGCGGCGCTCCCGCCAGAGCGTGGTTTCAGAAGAACAAACGATGGTGGGATGGGGGGGGGGGAGTTGGCAGCCGTCGCTTAGTGTACATGGACAGCGACCGTCGAGTGACAGCGCCAGGGAGGGTCGGCGGACATCGGGTGAGGCGCCGACCACCAGCTTGGGGGGAGGGTGGGACAAAGCGGACACGGACGGGCTTGATAGGGTGGGGCGGGGGAGGAACGGCAAGATAGTTGTGAGGGCGGGCTGGAAGGGTCGTCGCGGGAGAGAAGAGGGCGTCGGAGGAGTCGTACAGGCTGGGCGTGCCGTGGGGAGGCGGGGGGACGAGACGGGGAGGTCGACGGCCGCCGAGGAATCGGGGGAGTGCGGAGCAGCCCCAGGAATGGGGCCCCACGGGGTCAAAAACGCCGGGTTTCTTGAGGATCATTTGATCCTCAGGCGAGGATCATTTGATCCTTTTTTGCGGTAGAATAGACACTAGGACACGGGCAAGCAAGCGCCCCCACCGTCGGGGCCACCTACGTCGCGTCCTGGGAAGGCACCCAAAAAAGAAAATGGTCACCAAGCAGCACGAAAAAAAATACGAAAGAACGTGGCCCCTTCGTCCACAACACATTCCTGCACGACGCAGGCAGCTGACACAGGAACCACTCGCACTGTCAACCCCACGTGATAGGACCCGACCTGGTTCGCCGGACAGCAACGAACACATCGTGGCCCGCGGACGAGGAGAGGGGTCGTCTGTCTGTGGGAGCGACCCAACGGCAGTTTTGTGCACCTTTTCGGGGTTACAAGGGGGAGGGTGCCGCGTATGCCAATTAGTCTCTATCTTTAATAGTCGGGCCCAAAAAAGGAAAGATGCAGATGCAGAGGGGTGGGAAAGAGTCCCAGCCCACCTTCTAGAAAAACATGGCTCGCGCGAGGTGCACGACCCTGAGTGATCCCATGGGAGGCGGGAGGGGCGGAAAAGCAGCGGACGTGCCGGACCCGGCGGCCAAGGAGGAAGACGCGGCGGCTGTGGCAAAAACCACATGCACACACGGCACCTAAGTTGGGGCGGTGTGCAAGGGCTGCCTCCCGTGTCGGGGGAACCGGAAGAAGTGCAAGTCGCACACACTCTGTCCCTGTTGTGGGGCAAACCCCCTGTGGCAGTATTGACCCCCAGGTAGGGGGGCAACACGTGCCATGCAAGGGGCGGCAGGCCACTAGCCTGATCCGTTCCTCCCCCTGCATTTGGGTCCATATTCCCTAAGTTTGGGATAGTTAGCTTAGTAGTAAGTCCAACTTGGATTTGAGGGTTTTCTGCATTTACCGTCTTGAATTTTCGTGTGGCCCGGTGGGCAGGTGCTGGGGTGGGAGATTCTGAGTGGCGAGATTCTGAGTGGACCCTGGGGGGATAAGGGGAGGGACAGCGGGGCTTGGCCCTGCGTCCCCGTCCCGACCAAGAAACTGTTGGACCACACACCATCCTCTTGTTTGTCCGTGGGGGGTTTGCCCCACAATAGGGACAGAGTGTGTGCGACTTGCACTTTTTCCGGTTCCCCCGACACGGGAGGCAGCCCTAGCACACCGCCCCAACTTGGGTGCCGTGTGTGCTAGTGGTTTTTGCCACATTTGGTGGAGCAGCAGGGGATAGAGGTAAACTTTACCTCCGGGTGCACCCGGGTGTAGGGGGCCCTCTGTCTCAGAGGAACGGTGGTCTTGGACCTTGTCATACGGATCGTCAGCCAACATGGCTAGCTCGGACCCCCCGTCGTCCGGGGAGTACACGGGTGACGCACGTACTTCAGTGCCTTTGAATACTGGTGAGACACAGGTGGGTTTACCTGGGGTCGCAGAGGGACTAGAGGTCCCTCAAGCCAGCAGGACTGGAAGTACGGGCGGGCAACAGGCCACCCCGACTCAGTCGGGAGTTCACTCGGGTGACACTTCTGATGTGGGCGGGCCGAAGTCTGGCCACCGTGTGGTATACTCAACGGGAACGTCCCAAGGGGTGAGGACTGTCCCCGCGGGTTCCACTCGGGTTGGAGCCAACTTTGGCTTGGAGTCGTCGCCAACTAGGCTTTCGGAGGACGGTGGACCTCCGTTGGTCGGCGATGGGCTCGCGCCCATGCCCCCGGTTGAGACCCCTGAGGAACGTGGTTACCCCTCAGGTGGACTCCCGGAGGCGGACCGAGACTCAACTGGAGTCGTCAATCCACTCCTCGCGGAAACTGTCCGTCGGGAGGCGACCAATGTGTTGCGGCAGACTTTGCCGGACCTGGTGGTCACGATGACGAATACTATTCTGAATCAGATTGTGGCGAGTTTGCCAGATGGCCTTAATGTCCAAACCGGATTGGGGCTTTCGAGCCCGCAGGCGCAGGGGGAATCCCCCCTTACGCCTATCTCTGGTCGCCCCGAACTGGGGGCGACACCTGTGACTCCCAACGAGGGAGCCACACCATACTCGGTGGGGCGTACGCCCTTCACGGGGGAGTTCCCCCCGGAAACGCCGGCGGCTACACCAAGCGCGCCGCGCCGGACTACAGGCACTGAGAGTGAACTTACCCCAGTGCCACAGCGGCTGTTCCCTCAACGTGAGGTGCCGCCCAAGATCCAGGTAGCCAACCCGGTCTACCAGAGGATCTTTGACTGTGAGACCTACGCCCTCCACAACAAGTCGGTGGCGTATGGTCCTGACCAGGCCCGAGCCATGGGCCGTGCCAAGAAGAATGCACTTCATTCTTTTGGGCACAAAGCGGAGTGGGACGGAACTCCCCCCCTCCGTGTCTTTGAGTTCCTACGTCGTTTCACAAAAGCCTGTGACGACAATGCCATAAGTGAAGGCATGGCTTTTTACATGCTACAGGAGTTTACGAAGGGCGACCTACGGACAGAACTTATGTCCGTCATGCCCAGCTCCTCAAGTGGAGGCGCTGGGGAGGTGAGGTCCTATTTGGAGCTCGTCAACTGGTTGTTGAGAGCCATGGTTGATGAGGCAGCGTTGGCTTCTCAAGTCGAGGAGTTTACGCAAGCCCATCAGGAAGAGGCGGAGGACGAGTTGTCCTTTGCGGAGCGAGTCCGTAAGCTCAACAATCTTTGTGGGTTTCTTCATCCACAAGCTGTGGTGAAGAGTCGGTTTGTGGAGGGACTCCATTGGTCAGTCCGGATGCAGACCCGGGAGCATAACACTGCCCGGGCGACCCTGGCCGAGTTGGCCAGGTTCGCCTATCGCAGAGGCGAGGCCTACCGCAAGTTGCGGGAGGAACAACGCCAGGAGCGTCAGGCCGAGTTGGCCAAGGAACGGGAGGAGGCGCGCCAGGCCAGAGAGTTGAGAGAGGCACGCCGAATCCGCAAGGAGAGGGTGGTAGCTGCCGTGGGAACTTCCCAGGGTATCTCTTCGTCTTCCCCAGTTGGGAAGACCCCTCCCGGAACGGACCATCGGTGTTGGAACTGCAACTCCGATGGTCACTGGGCATATGATTGCCCCAAGTTGAGTAAACGCATCCAACAACTTGTTAGGAATGCGAGTAAAAAGTCGGCTACGAACGAAGTACGTTCACGCCGCGAGGGTGGGTCTCGACCGGTCGTCGCGGTCGCCACACCCTCGGCGGAGGAGGCGGACACGTCGTCCTCGGACTCGTCGTCTTCCTCCCCGCCCTCAGATTCGGACGCCAAGTCGGCGGGAAACGAATGACCGTTGGGGCTGGTCGTCCGAAGCTCACAACGGCAGCCTCGGCCAAGTGGGCCAGGAGGACGAACCAACCGTGCCGGATACTGCGGCGACCTAAGGGAGTCCGCCCACCTCGGGTAGGACTCCCCAAGAACGTAAACCGACGTCGGGTCATCGCGGTGCTGACGGGTGAGAACTTCCAGGTGGCTGGACGGGTGCAACTTGCCCCCGGCCGTGCATGCTGTACCCGTATCGTATTTGATACCGGGTCAGGAGCCTACTTGATACGCAAGTCGCTATTACCAAAGGAGGTGAAGCTCCAACGCTGGAGGTCCAAAGCTGACCATATGATTGACATCAATGGTGGGGTACTTCCCATCGTTGGTGCCGTGACCCTACCAACTAGGTTGGGGACCCATGAGGTCGACGTGACCTATGGCGTAGTTGAGAATATATCGGTACCGCTGCTTCTGGGTACCCCTTATGTTGTTACACAAGTGCCTTTGATTTGTGGCCCTGAGTACTGGGTCAAGTTGATGAATGGGGAGACTATCCCCATCCTTGGTAAGGGAGGGTCTGTGGCTCCTGTGACAGTCTCACAGTCGAAGCCTGTTTGTTCGGTGAGGGAAGGGTTTACTGCTACCCTGCGTTTAGCCCGCAAAGTCACGTTGCCCCCCAACTCGGTGGCGCACGTTGATGTTGTAACTGATTTTACGGGGAACGGGTTGGTGCACCCTCACCCCCGTCTTGCTCGCAAGCACCAAGTGCATGTTGCCCTTGGCACGATGGACTCCAAAGCCGGAGTCCCGTGGAGGATCCAGGTGATGAACCTGAGCCCGACGCCAAGGTACTTCAAGTCGGGAGCCAAGTTCGGCTATATCGACCAACACGAGGGACCGGTAGTAGCGGTCACCCTCAACGCGGGCGCAAGTAGCGACGCGAAGTCCGGAAAGGAGAAGCATCAAGCCAAGTCGGCCGCCTCTCCTCGACCCCATGTGAACATGGAGGGTGTCCCCCCCAGGTTGAGGGTTCAAGTTGAACGCCTCTTGGACCAATATCACAAGTTGTGGGATGGTCAATTGGGACTCATGAGAGCCACCCAACACCGGATCGAGTTGAAGCCCGGTGCACCCCCTATACGCCAACAACCGTATAGGGGAGGACCTCGTTCAAGGGCCCTCGTTAAGGAGCAAGTTGCTCGCATGGAGGCCCTCGATGTGATCGAGGCCAGCAACGCCGAGTGGGCGAGTCCGGTGGTTATCGTCCCCAAAGTTGATGGGACCCCCCGGTTTTGTATCGACTACCGTAAGCTCAACGAGAGCACGGTGAAGGACAGTTATCCCCTACCTAGGATGGATGACTGTCTGGACTCTCTGGGGGAGGCAAACGTGTTCTCTACCCTGGACTGTAACGCGGGGTACTGGCAAATTCCCATTGCCCCGGAGGACAGGCATAAAACTACCTTTACCTGTCACTGTGGTACCTACCAGTGCAAGCGTCTACCGTTTGGTCTGTGTAACGCGCCGGCAACTTTCCAGCGCGCTATAGACATGATTCTGGCCGGAGTACGGTGGCAGATCTGTCTTGTGTATCTAGACGATATCATTGTGTTCTCCCGAAGTCCGGAGGAACACATTGGCCATCTTGGCCAGGTGTTCAAGCTACTTGCTGACGCCGGTGTGTCACTGAAGGCGAGTAAGTGCCACCTCTTTACTCAAGAGGTGGAGTACTTGGGACATGTTGTCCATCCCGGGCGTTTCAGTGTTAACGAGAAGAACTTGAGGGCCATTCGTAAGGCTCAGTACCCCCGGACCCAGACCCAGATGAGGAGCTTCCTCGGGATGTGTAACGTGTACCGACGTTTCACCAAGGGCTTCGCCAAGGTGGCGAAGCCGTTGAATGAGCTAGTGAGCTCAACGCTACCGAAGAACCTGCCTCCCCCAAGTCGGGTGGAGCAGGAATCCTTTGAGACTCTTCGGGACCTTCTGCTGAAGCCCCCCATCTTGGCTATTCCCAGGTTGGGAGGCCACTACATCCTGGATGTGGACGCTAGCTACGACCAACTTGGTTGTGTGTTGCTTCAGCAGCAGCCGGACAAGGAGTACTTGCCGGTGGGATACTTTAGTAAGGGGCTGAACTCGGCCGAGAAGAACTACGGAGTCACCGAGTTGGAAGGACTCGCAGTGGTGTGGGCGGTGACGTCACTTCGTCACTACCTGGAGGGTGAGAAGTTCCTCATCCGCTGTGACCACCGCGCGTTGCAGTTCATCTTTAAGACGGACTGTACGAACACTCGTCTCAACCGGGGGAGGGTGCGACTGGCACCCTTCAACTTTGACATTGAATACCGACCTGGCAGGCAACATGTCCTTGCCGACGGCCTCTCTCGGGTACCTACCGAGGGGCTGGACACTAACCCAGTCGATGAGGACATCCCCATCGTGGGGGTAGTCACGCGCTCGGGTCAGGCGTTGAACCCCGAGGCGCCAGGGAACAAGAAGTACTTGCCCCTGTCTCTGGACGAGGTGGTGAAGGCCCAGGCCGAGGATCCCTTCTGCAAGTCGCAGAGGGATATACTGGATACAGTGGTAGAGACGCGTTTCTTTCTGGGAGACGATGGCCTCCTCATGAGGAGGGGGGTATTCCAGGGGACCGAACAACTTGTCGTCCCCGCATCCCTCAAGGACAGTATCCTTGAGAGGGAGCACAACGCTCCCACGGGTGGACACCTGGGGTCTAGTAAACTGTAACAGACCCTGAGGACCAGGTACTACTGGCCGTCCATGGTGGTGGACATCTACAGTTGGGTGGCTGCCTGCACAAGTTGTGCACAGAATCGTCTGATGGAACGGCGGCCTACTACGGCTATGCTATTGTTCCCGGCCAAGGAGCCCTTCGCCGCGTTGGCGATGGACATCCTTGGGCCACTGCCCGTGACCGAGGAGGGCAACCAGTACCTCCTGGTCATCTGTGACCGCTTCACGAAACTTACGCGAGCGATCCCACTGGCAGAGATCACGGCCATGTCGGTCGTGTCAGCCTTCCTAGATCACTGGGTTGCCGCGTATGGCATCCCAGATAGTACACTATCGGACAATGGACCGCAATTTGCGTCGGTACTGTTTCAGGGAGTGCTGGATATGTTGGGGGTTAAGGTAAACTATGCCACCCCTACCACCCACAAACTAATGGGCAGGTGGAGCGCTTCAACAAAACTATTGTTAGGCAGCTGCGCCACTATGTGAGTGAGCACGTGAAGACGTGGGACCAATACATTTCTATCCTTACTACTGCCTACAATTCGCAGGTTCACTCATCTACAGGGGAAGTACCCCTTGCTTTTGTGACCCCCCGTCGCGTGCGGTCTATTGCCGTGCGGCGGTCGCTCCCAACTAGGGAGGATGGTGGCAGGACGCCTACTCCTACTGAGAGTAAGGCGGAGTTCGCCGCTAGGCTTGAAAACCTCATCCCTAAAGTCAGGGCTGAGATGGACAAAGCACAAAAGCGCTACAAGCGTACCTTTGACAAAAAGGTGCGCAATGCTAAACATGTCCCCGAGCAGGGTGACTGGGTGCTGGTACACTCGCACACCCCAACTGGGGTAAGCTGGTATTCCAGACGAAGGGACCGTACCAGGTCCTTCGTACTGATGGGCGGCGCTTCACCATCGAAAGTGACGATGGGGTCCGCACAGTGAACGGACAGGACGTGGTCAAAGTTGCACCACCGCCTGCAGGCGACCCAGCTTGGGCGCGTGCTTTGGAAGCGTGGCGCCTCCCCTCACTGCCTGCGGCCAAACAGGGCCCGCAGGAGTACGTGTTCGATAAGTTCATCGACCACGGATGGGATGAAGACACTGACCGCCTCATGTTGAGGGTGCGTTGGTTTGGCTACAAAGCCAAGGATGATACGTGGGAGTATGTGGAGGACCTTCCCGCTGAGAAGGTCCGGGCGTACTGTGCCCGGAATGAAATAGACCCTAACAGCCCTCCCTCAACGTGAGGGAAGGCCGAGCAACAGTGCCAAGAGAGTGCTTCAAGTCGAAGTGGTACGCAGAGTGGCTTTTAACTACAGCCCTAACCCTCACACTCTCACAACAAAGGCAGCTACCAACTAGGCACGCATGCTAGACTCTCCCACTCCACGGCCCTCGCCCTCACGTGGAGGCGAGCGGCGAGACCCACGCCGATAACGGTCTCCACTTGTTGGAGGGGGCGGCGGCTCCAAGTCGGAACCGTCGCGCCCCTCACGGTCGCGCAAGTGGCGCCGACCGTGGCCACTCTTCTGCCTGGTCTTGCGCGCAAGTTTGCGACGCAGACGCTGGACAGACTCCGTCTCCGACGGGGTAGAGGACTCCGAAACGGAGTAAGACAACTCGTCTTCCGATACGGAAAAAAGAGCGCCGCGAGTGTCGGCGACGACGGCGAGGAGGCGAGTATGCCCGGCTCGCGCGACGTTTGCCACGCCTAAGTGGGGCTGGCTGGGGCATAATAGCCCCAATGCGAGCCAACTCGGCTGTCATAAACTCCGCCACCGACTCGCAACTCGCGTCGCCACTGCAGTACGAACGCGCTCCTCAAGTTGAGGAGTCTCGGAATTCTGTAGGGTTGCGGTCGACGCGGCCAACCAGGAAATGGTGCGCACCAACGTGGTGATCATCATCTCTGAGGTTAGAGGCGTGGGCGGCAACACCAACTTGGGGTATACCGTCAGGAGGGTGGCCCCCAAGTTGGGGGACACCGGGGTGGAAGACTCCACGGCCACGCTGATCGGATGTTCCCGTGAGGTTGGAAAGGAACAGGAGGAAGCGGGGGGGCCCGCCGAGGTGGCGGTACCCGGGTGTAACTGCGACCCCGACTTGGGGCCCCCGCAGTGGGTTGAGTCAAATGGTCATCATAGGACGGCACGGCCATAACTATGGGCTTGTCCGGGGGTGGCGCAGTGTGGCGATCCACCCCCGGGGCATACGGGTAGTCCCCGATGCCCAACCCCTGTCGTAGGACCACACGGCCGTCGTGAAGTTCACGAGCGACCCACACGAACTGGCGAAGTGCGCCATCGTCCTTGGGCCCACGAGTGGGGCGGCGCAACTTGTGCTCAATGCTCTCCCACTCGATAAACTTATGGAGCCGGAGCATCTCCTCAAGTAGAGTGAGTTGTCCTGATGAGCACCCCTCAGCAACTAGCTGATGGGTGAGCTGTTCCAAACCTTGGAGGAGCCGGAGGGGAGATGCCAGAGCATCCCCCGCCGCTGAACACAGGACACCCAGGTCGACATGACCTCGAGGAGCCACTGGGTGGCCAACATGGCCCACACCAGGTGATCAGGGCAGCCGTCAACATGACGGAGCCGAAGTGGTCAAGCAACCGTGGCAACAACGCCGGGAACCCGTAGGGGACCTCACTTGAGGCCACCACTCGGGCTTCTTCGGATAGTACTGCTCCTTACTGGCAGCAGACTGTTGAGGAAACTCAAGTTGAGCCGAGGTCACCAAGTAGGGACCTCGCCGGAAGTCTTTCTCCATCCGCACATCAAAGTGATGAGTGTGCGGATCGGCCTCGTGGAGGTACGGTGGGCGAGTTGCCACCGCGTCCCACGTGAAGGTCGGCAAGTCGCCGGGACCCGGGATAGTTCCCCCGCGGTCCCACCATGGCCTTGGCACGCTGAACGTCCTCAACCTCCTCATCGTCCAGAAGGCAAACTGGTCCGTCCTGAAGCCGGCAGGGAACCCGACCCTACGGGGATACTTCTCCCGTAGGCGGTCCCATACCCGGCCCATCGCTGCGCCAAGTCGGCCACAGCGAAAGAACAGTCAGCCCCTCCTCATAGAGAGGCCAAGCGGGGTAAAACCACCGCCCCAAGGCCTCACGCGGGACAACTTGTCCCGCCTCCGGGAAGACCCCGCCGTCAACCCAAAGCCGGGCGACGCGGGAGTCCCGTCCCCGGAGCGATCGCGGAGCCCCCGCCGGAAGTCCCGGCGGGTGCTGCCCCGTAGGAGGTGTCCTCCATGCGCTCGTCAAGAGAGTCCGTCTCCACTCCCGGAGTCGCCATGGCTCTCCCCAAGTTGGGGAGAGACGCTCTGGCTATCGCAGCACGAGACCCGCCTCGAGTTGAGGGGGACTCGGATCGTGGGTATACGGGTGGCCTCCCCAGCGTGGGCGGCCCAGTGGAAGGTGAAGGGGAGGTGGTGGTGATGGTGAAGTGTGAACTGAGGAGAGCAAGCTGCCGAGTGGGCAAGCTTGAGGAGAGGGGCGATCAACGTGACCGCCTCCACATCCGTGTTACGTACTCGATGGGGGACAGCAAGTCGCGCCCCAACGCCGAGACGTGCGTTTACGCACCCCCTCACAGGGCCGACCGGGTCGGTCGGAACTGAGGAGAGCGGAGTGTGGCAGTATTGACCCCCAGGTAGGGGGGCAACACGTGCCATGCAAGGGGCGGCAGGCCCACTAGCCTGATCCGTTCCTCCCCCTGGATTTGGGTCCATATTCCCTAAGTTTGGGATAGTTAGCTAGTAGTAAATCCAACTTGGATTTGAGGGTTTTCTGGCATTTATCGTCTTGAATTTTCGTGTGGCCCGGTGGGCAGGTGCTGGGGTGGGAGATTCTGAGTGGCGAGATTCTGAGTGGACCCTGGGGGATAAGGGGAGGGACAGCGGGGCTTGGCCCTGCGTCTCCGTCCCGACAAGAAACTGTTGGACCACACACCATCCTCTTGTTTGTCCGTGGGGGTTTGCCCCACAACAGGGACAGAGTGTGTGCGACTTGCACTTTTTCCGGTTT
>CM020618.1:22739705-22823617 GCA_009829735.1 Pyropia yezoensis
GCTACCCTGCGTTAGCCCGCAAAGTCACGTTGCCCCCCAACTCGGTGGCGCACGTTGATGTTGTAACTGATTTTACGGGGAACGGGTTGGTGCACCCTCACCCCCGTCTTGCTCGCAAGCACCAAGTGCATGTTGCCCTTGGCACGATGGACTCCAAAGCCGGAGTCCCGTGGAGGATCCAGGTGATGAACCTGAGCCCGACGCCAAGGTACTTCAAGTCGGGAGCCAAGTTCGGCTATATCGACCAACACGAGGGACCGGTAGTAGCGGTCACCCTCAACGCGGGCGCAAGTAGCGACGCGAAGTCCGGAAAGGAGAAGCATCAAGCCAAGTCGGCCGCCTCTCCTCGACCCCATGTGAACATGGAGGGTGTCCCCCCCAGGTTGAGGGTTCAAGTTGAACGCCTCTTGGACCAATATCACAAGTTGTGGGATGGTCAATTGGGACTCATGAGAGCCACCCAACACCGGATCGAGTTGAAGCCCGGTGCACCCCCTATACGCCAACAACCGTATAGGGGAGGACCTCGTTCAAGGGCCCTCGTTAAGGAGCAAGTTGCTCGCATGGAGGCCCTCGATGTGATCGAGGCCAGCAACGCCGAGTGGGCGAGTCCCGGTGGTTATCGTCCCCAAAGTTGATGGGACCCCCCGGTTTTGTATCGACTACCGTAAGCTCAACGAGAGCACGGTGAAGGACAGTTATCCCCTACCTAGGATGGATGACTGTCTGGACTCTCTGGGGGAGGCAAACGTGTTCTCTACCCTGGACTGTAACGCGGGGTACTGGCAAATTCCCATTGCCCCGGAGGACAGGCATAAAACTACCTTTACCTGTCACTGTGGTACCTACCAGTGCAAGCGTCTACCGTTTGGTCTGTGTAACGCGCCGGCAACTTTCCAGCGCGCTATAGACATGATTCTGGCCGGAGTACGGTGGCAGATCTGTCTTGTGTATCTAGACGATATCATTGTGTTCTCCCGAAGTCCGGAGGAACACATTGGCCATCTTGGCCAGGTGTTCAAGCTACTTGCTGACGCCGGTGTGTCACTGAAGGCGAGTAAGTGCCACCTCTTTACTCAAGAGGTGGAGTACTTGGACATGTTGTCCATCCCGGGCGTTTCCAGTGTTAACGAGAAGAACTTGAGGGCCATTCGTAAGGCTCAGTACCCCCGGACCCAGACCCAGATGAGGAGCTTCCTCGGGATGTGTAACGTGTACCGACGTTTCACCAAGGGCTTCGCCAAGGTGGCGAAGCCGTTGAATGAGCTAGTGAGCTCAACGCTACCGAAGAACCTGCCTCCCCCAAGTCGGGTGGAGCAGGAATCCTTTGAGGACTCTTCGGGACCTTCTGCTGAAGCCCCCCATCTTGGCTATTCCCAGGTTGGGAGGCCACTACATCCTGGATGTGGACGCTAGCTACGACCAACTTGGTTGTGTGTTGCTTCAGCAGCAGCCGGACAAGGAGTACTTGCCGGTGGGATACTTTAGTAAGGGGCTGAACTCGGCCGAGAAGAACTACGGAGTCACCGAGTTGGAAGGACTCGCAGTGGTGTGGGCGGTGACGTCACTTCGTCACTACCTGGAGGGTGAGAAGTTCCTCATCCGCTGTGACCACCGCGCGTTGCAGTTCATCTTTAAGACGGACTGTACGAACACTCGTCTCAACCGGGGGAGGGTGCGACTGGCACCCTTCAACTTTGACATTGAATACCGACCTGGCAGGCAACATGTCCTTGCCGACGGCCTCTCTCGGGTACCTACCGAGGGGCTGGACACTAACCCAGTCGATGAGGACATCCCCATCGTGGGGGTAGTCACGCGCTCGGGTCAGGCGTTGAACCCCGAGGCGCCAGGGAACAAGAAGTACTTGCCCCTGTCTCTGGACGAGGTGGTGAAGGCCCAGGCCGAGGATCCCTTCTGCAAGTCGCAGAGGGATATACTGGATACAGTGGTAGAGACGCGTTTCTTTCTGGGAGACGATGGCCTCCTCATGAGGAGGGGGGTATTCCAGGGGACCGAACAACTTGTCGTCCCCGCATCCCTCAAGGACAGTATCCTTGAGAGGGAGCACAACGCTCCCACGGGTGGACACCTGGGGTCTAGTAAACTGTAACAGACCCTGAGGACCAGGTACTACTGGCCGTCCATGGTGGTGGACATCTACAGTTGGGTGGCTGCCTGCACAAGTTGTGCACAGAATCGTCTGATGGAACGGCGGCCTACTACGGCTATGCTATTGTTCCCGGCCAAGGAGCCCTTCGCCGCGTTGGCGATGGACATCCTTGGGCCACTGCCCGTGACCGAGGAGGGCAACCAGTACCTCCTGGTCATCTGTGACCGCTTCACGAAACTTACGCGAGCGATCCCACTGGCAGAGATCACGGCCATGTCGGTCGTGTCAGCCTTCCTAGATCACTGGGTTGCCGCGTATGGCATCCCAGATAGTACACTATCGGACAATGGACCGCAATTTGCGTCGGTACTGTTTCAGGGAGTGCTGGATATGTTGGGGGTTAAGGTAAACTATGCCACCCCCTACCACCCACAAACTAATGGGCAGGTGGAGCGCTTCAACAAAACTATTGTTAGGCAGCTGCGCCACTATGTGAGTGAGCACGTGAAGACGTGGGACCAATACATTTCTATCCTTACTACTGCCTACAATTCGCAGGTTCACTCATCTACAGGGGAAGTACCCCTTGCTTTTGTGACCCCCCGTCGCGTGCGGTCTATTGCCGTGCGGCGGTCGCTCCCAACTAGGGAGGATGGTGGCAGGACGCCTACTCCTACTGAGAGTAAGGCGGAGTTCGCCGCTAGGCTTGAAAACCTCATCCCTAAAGTCAGGGCTGAGATGGACAAAGCACAAAAGCGCTACAAGCGTACCTTTGACAAAAAGGTGCGCAATGCTAAACATGTCCCCGAGCAGGGTGACTGGGTGCTGGTACACTCGCACACCCCAACTGGGGGTAAGCTGGTATTCCAGACGAAGGGACCGTACCAGGTCCTTCGTACTGATGGGCGGCGCTTCACCATCGAAAGTGACGATGGGGTCCGCACAGTGAACGGACAGGACGTGGTCAAAGTTGCACCACCGCCTGCAGGCGACCCAGCTTGGGCGCGTGCTTTGGAAGCGTGGCGCCTCCCCTCACTGCCTGCGGCCAAACAGGGCCCGCAGGAGTACGTGTTCGATAAGTTCATCGACCACGGATGGGATGAAGACACTGACCGCCTCATGTTGAGGGTGCGTTGGTTTGGCTACAAAGCCAAGGATGATACGTGGGAGTATGTGGAGGACCTTCCCGCTGAGAAGGTCCGGGCGTACTGTGCCCGGAATGAAATAGACCCTAACAGCCCTCCCTCAACGTGAGGGAAGGCCGAGCAACAGTGCCAAGAGAGTGCTTCAAGTCGAAGTGGTACGCAGAGTGGCTTTTAACTACAGCCCTAACCCTCACACTCTCACAACAAAGGCAGCTACCAACTAGGCACGCATGCTAGACTCTCCCACTCCACGGCCCTCGCCCTCACGTGGAGGCGAGCGGCGAGACCCACGCCGATAACGGTCTCCACTTGTTGGAGGGGGCGGCGGCTCCAAGTCGGAACCGTCGCGCCCCTCACGGTCGCGCAAGTGGCGCCGACCGTGGCCACTCTTCTGCCTGGTCTTGCGCGCAAGTTTGCGACGCAGACGCTGGACAGACTCCGTCTCCGACGGGGTAGAGGACTCCGAAACGGAGTAAGACAACTCGTCTTCCGATACGGAAAAAGAGCGCCGCGAGTGTCGGCGACGACGGCGAGGAGGCGAGTATGCCCGGCTCGCGCGACGTTTGCCACGCCTAAGTGGGGCTGGCTGGGGCATAATAGCCCCAATGCGAGCCAACTCGGCTGTCATAAACTCCGCCACCGACTCGCAACTCGCGGTCGCCACTGCAGTACGAACGCGCTCCTCAAGTTGAGGAGTCTCGGAATTCTGTAGGGTTGCGGTCGACGCGGCCAACCAGGAAATGGTGCGCACCAACGTGGTGATCATCATCTCTGAGGTTAGAGGCGTGGGCGGCAACACCAACTTGGGGTATACCGTCAGGAGGGTGGCCCCCAAGTTGGGGGACACCGGGGTGGAAGACTCCACGGCCACGCTGATCGGGATGTTCCCGTGAGGTTGGAAAGGAACAGGAGGAAGCGGGGGGGCCCGCCGAGGTGGCGGTACCCGGGTGTAACTGCGACCCCGACTTGGGGCCCCCGCAGTGGGTTGAGTCAAATGGTCATCATAGGACGGCACGGCCATAACTATGGGCTTGTCCGGGGGTGGCGCAGTGTGGCGATCCACCCCCGGGGCATACGGGTAGTCCCCGATGCCCAACCCCTGTCGTAGGACCACACGGCCGTCGTGAAGTTCACGAGCGACCCACACGAACTGGCGAAGTGCGCCATCGTCCTTGGGCCCACGAGTGGGGCGGCGCAACTTGTGCTCAATGCTCTCCCACTCGATAAACTTATGGAGCCGGAGCATCTCCTCAAGTAGAGTGAGTTGTCCTGATGAGCACCCCTCAGCAACTAGCTGATGGGTGAGCTGTTCCAAACCTTGGAGGAGCCGGAGGGGGAGATGCCAGAGCATCCCCCGCCGCTGAACACAGGACACCCAGGTCGACATGACCTCGAGGAGCCACTGGGTGGCCAACATGGCCCACACCAGGTGATCAGGGGCAGCCGTCAACATGACGGAGCCGAAGTGGTCAAGCAACCGTGGCAACAACGCCGGGAACCCGTAGGGGACCTCAACTTGAGGCCACCACTCGGGCTTCTTCGGATAGTACTGCTCCTTACTGGCAGCAGACTGTTGAGGAAACTCAAGTTGAGCCGAGGTCACCAAGTAGGGACCTCGCCGGAAGTCTTTCTCCATCCGCACATCAAAGTGATGAGTGTGCGGATCGGCCTCGTGGAGGTACGGTGGGCGAGTTGCCACCGCGTCCCACGTGAAGGTCGGCAAGTCGCCGGGACCCGGGATAGTTCCCCCGCGGTCCACCATGGCCTTGGCACGCTGAACGTCCTCAACCTCCTCATCGTCCAGGAAGGCAAACTGGTCCGTCCTGAAGCCGGCAGGGAACCCGACCCTACGGGGATACTTCTCCCGTAGGCGGTCCCATACCCGGCCCATCGCTGCGCCAAGTCGGCCACAGCGAAGAACAGTCAGCCCCTCCTCATAGAGAGGCCAAGCGGGGTAAAACCACCGCCCCAAGGCCTCACGCGGGACAACTTGTCCCGCCTCCGGGGAAGACCCCGCCGTCAACCCAAAGCCGGGCGACGCGGGAGTCCCGTCCCCCGGAGCGATCGCGGAGCCCCCGCCGGAAGTCCCGGCGGGTGCTGCCCCGTAGGAGGTGTCCTCCATGCGCTCGTCAAGAGAGTCCGTCTCCACTCCCGGAGTCGCCATGGCTCTCCCCAAGTTGGGGAGAGACGCTCTGGCTATCGCAGCACGAGACCCGCCTCGAGTTGAGGGGGACTCGGATCGTGGGTATACGGGTGGCCTCCCCAGCGTGGGGCGGCCCAGTGGAAGGTGAAGGGGAGGTGGTGGTGATGGTGAAGTGTGAACTGAGGAGAGCAAGCTGCCGAGTGGGCAAGCTTGAGGAGAGGGGCGATCAACGTGACCGCCTCCACATCCGTGTTACGTACTCGATGGGGGACAGCAAGTCGCGCCCCCAACGCCGAGACGTGCGTTTACGCACCCCCTCACAGGGCCGACCGGGTCGGTCGGAACTGAGGAGAGCGGAGTGTGGCAGTATTGACCCCCAGGTAGGGGGGCAACACGTGCCATGCAAGGGGCGGCAGGCCACTAGCCTGATCCGTTCCTCCCCCTGGATTTGGGTCCATATTCCCTAAGTTTGGGATAGTTAGCTTAGTAGTAAATCCAACTTGGATTTGAGGGTTTTCTGCATTTATCGTCTTGAATTTTCGTGTGGCCCGGTGGGCAGGTGCTGGGGTGGGAGATTCTGAGTGGCGAGATTCTGAGTGGACCCTGGGGGGAAGAGGGGAGGGACAGCGGGGCTTGGCCCTGCATCCCCGTCCTGACCAAGAAACTGTTGGACCACACACCATCCTCTTGTTTGTCCGTGGGGGGTGTGGCAAAAACCACTAGCACACACGGCACCCAAGTTGGGGCGGTGTGCTAGGGCTGCCTCCCGTGTCGGGGAAACCGGAAAAAGTGCAAGTCGCACACACTCTGTCCCTGTTGTGGGGCAAACCCCCCACGGACAAACAAGAGGATGGTGTGTGGTCCAACAGTTTCTTGGTCGGGACGGAGACGCAGGGCCAAGCCCCGCTGTCCCTCCCCTTATCCCCCCAGGGTCCACTCAGAATCTCGCCACTCAGAATCTCCCACCCCAGCACCTGCCCACCGGGCCACACGAAAATTCAAGACGATAAATGCAGAAAACCCTCAAATCCAAGTTGGATTTACTACTAAGCTAACTATCCCAAACTTAGGGAATATGGACCCAAATGCAGGGGGAGGAACGGATCAGGCTAGTGGCCTGCCGCCCCTTGCATGGCACGTGTTGCCCCCCTACCTGGGGGTCAATACTACCACAGCGGCGTCGCCTCTTATGGCGTCGGGCGGGGGGAAAGGGCGTGCGAGCCCGCTGCGGTGTGGCGACCGCAGCGACGACGGCAGAAACCTCGGTGCCCAAACCTGTGGCAGTGGGGCAACGCCCATTCCCCCTCGGCGCGCCTTCCGTAAGCGCCACCGGCTCGTGGCGATCTGAGATCGCCCCACTGGAACAGACGGTAGGACCGTCTGCGCCACAAGTATTTAGTTTCTCCGCCAAAAACAAGTCCTGAGACGCTCACAAGGTGGGTGCTATAACCGTCAAAATACCATCATACGAAGGGGTATGCTTGACGTTGCCTTCGGGAGTGTGGCCGCGAGGCGGACTTCGTGCGACCGGACGAGCGTAGGTTGGCTCATTGGCAGTCAGTTTATGTAGGCCGACCCTCATGCTGCGACGAGCTCGTTGATGCTCCCCCCCCCGGCTAACTGCGACCGGAGGGACCCCGTTCTCCCACTGTTGGTCGACGGGCCACCCCCATCACTGCGCCTCCTGCTCTCGCCAACGTACCCACTCGGCAGCCCCCCAGGGACTTGACTTGCCCTCCTTTCATCATTTCGGTGTACAACCGCTGCCGTGATCGCCGCCCATTCCTGCTCCCCGGCTCGTCGCCCCACCCATATCTGCTGCCGCACGTTGCCACCGCTCTGGGCCAGCCGCCACTCGCCCGTCACCTCAGCCGGCTAGACATCCCGTGCCGCCGCGGCCGTGGACTTCCGGTACAGTCCCACCCCCAGCTGTTCCTCCGTCATCTGTCACCGCCACTGGCCGGCCGCTACCCCCCCGTCCCCATCACCCGCTGGTCCCTCCGCTTCCGCCGCCGGCAGGGCCTGAATACACCCTTGGGCACTGCCAGCGTCGGCCTGGTGCTGGAAGAGATCGCGGGGTCCATGACCGTCATGGTGGTGAAGTGAGAGAAGTCCTTCTGAGCACGATTCACGATTCCCTGGCTTACGGGCCGACCTAAATCCCATTTCATATGAGGGAAGGCTTGGAAGCCACCTTCTGACTCAAGAGGCTTGAGTCTGGGACACCATCAAGAGGTCTTCAAGATCATCAGTCTGAGACGGACATCGGGGCCTGTGAATCCACAGAGTTGTCTGCCAACTGACAATCCGCCTGCGACAAGCCCGCGCAAATGTCCAGCCGCTCTGAACAAGAGCCGTTTATTGAATTGAGTTGCGCCTCTCGTCTGGTTCTTCTTTTCTTGGACACGATAATGCCCCGCGGCCATGGGCCCCCGCACAGAACGACCTCGTTCGCCTTTCCGCTGGGCGCGGACCAGTCTCAGCATGGCAGAGCGCCCTTGTTTCCCCACGAGGGTGCCAAGCTCCCCGTGTCTGAGAGTTGGACACAGTCCCCCCCGCCTCTACCTCCTGCTGCTCTCATCATGGGGGGGGGGATGGTCGTCCCCCCCTCCCCAAACAGCGGCGCAAAAAACTTTCCTGCTCACCAGTGGCAATGAGTCGCGCGAGCAGCCTTCCTTCACGGGGTGCAGGGGGGGGAGGGGGAGACCTCCGCGCCAGAGAGCGTATCCAGGCGACCCAGCGATGGGCACCGCTGTGGGTGATAACGCCCTAATGCCTTTGCCCTGCCCTCTGAAACAGTCATCGTAGACAGAGTCTGTGCCGAACTCACGGACTCCTTCGCTTTCTACCCCCTCCCGTTCTGTTCGACGGGGCAACGGGCGATGGTCTGCTGAGTCCAGGCGGCAGCGCCGCACCCCGATAACCCCTTTCTATGAATACTTGGCTTCACCGCCTCCAAGACGACGGCCTGCCGCCGCCTCTTGGAGGGGGACGGCTATCTCCTCTCACCCTCCCCTCCCGCAGGCTAATTCGGCTCTCCCCCCCCAGGCCAATCCCCCTCTCCACCCCCCGACAAATCGCCCGCGGTCTGGGGGAGGCGACCTCGACGGCACAAGGGATGTGACGGCGATGGGGCGGCTCCGTGCTGGCGGGGCGGATCGGGGGAGGACGATGCGATTCGTCCTGTGACTTGTCAGGTTTCTTTGCCCCCCCTCCCTTCCCCCAACCCCTCCGCACCACCGCCCGCAGCACGGCGCTCAGCGCACGCCCATGCGGGCGGCGGCGACGTCCCTCCCCAGGTTCCGTGGGTGCACCAAAACCCGCAGCGCGCCATCGACCCCCTCTCTTCCCCCTCCCCCCTCCCCGCCGCCATCAACGCCGCCGGCAGCCACGCGGCGGTGGCCACCACCAAGTCGTCCCGCACCGCCGGCGGCGTGCGCCAGTGTGGCAGCCAGTCGGGGTGGCGACGGCGGAGGCATGGGAACAAACTCCGCCGCCGCTGCCGCGGCCGACCCAGTCCGACACGCCCTTCCCACGCCGGCCGACGCCGCGCAGGACCGCATTCCGGCGGACGCTTACGTCGAGGACGGGCGCGACCGCGGGCCAAAAACTTCCGTGACAGTCGTGACGAGCGCCGTTGACGAGCGCGATGGTGCGCGTCACGACGCCCATGCTGTGGGTAGAGTGCGCGGGGGCCGCCGAGGCGGCAGGGAAGGGGACAGGGGCGGCATAGGCGCCCACGATGACCGTTACGCGCCCATTTGCCGACACCGACGCGCCAACGACCTCGGTCGTGACTGGGCGGGGGGAAGGAGCAAGGTGAGATTGACTCGGCGCGCGTCGGGCAGTTCAGTCTTCGACTGGAGCACCATGCGAGCCTTGGTTCGAATAGAATCTTGGAAGTGAGCCAGACAAGGACAACATGTAACTAGATTTAGGTCGTACTTGGAATCCAAGACGCATCCTGAGGTCCAGCTTAGTCCCGGCTTAAGCTGGCAACAACTGTGATTCGTCCTCTAATTTGAGGCTTGCGAGGCACAGTACACAATCGTTCAAATATTCAGAGCCATCAGGCACGACGTCACTGAGATAATTAACTCACGCAGAGCTAAATGAAGTTGACAGCCCCGTTTTTGACTGGTTTGTGAGACCAACACTGCAGCCATCCTCGGCAGCAGAAGCGAAATATGGTGTGAGTGGGCACGACTTCTACGTCGAAAGCGAATGACAAACGAGAAATACGTAGTTTGTTGCATTCTGCGGCCTGGTCATCGATTGGTATCCGCAGCAGCTACTAAGGTCTAGAAAGACGTACTTCTACTCGTCTGCTTGTGGTTCTGCCGCTACTAGCGTTCTCAGCGACCTTGCTTTGGTCTTTTCAGGCACTGTTCAAAATGTGGTCTCTACTTTTATTTGTCGGTGTGTGCGTCTTGATGGCTTGTTGCAGTACGGCAGAACCTCGACCAGGACCAAATGCGCCAAAATCGTGTGTCACCGACGAGCGACGTAACGGTCCTGGTCGGCTAGAACAGGGTCGCTGAGAACGCTTTTGAAGTCAGACGAGTGTGGAGGTCAGCAGAAGTCCCTTATTGAGCGCCTCAAAGGCACCACATTTCTGCCATGCGTTGTAACGCACAGCCCGACGAGGCTTGACCCCCCTGGTGGTCATGAACAACGCAAGACGTATCGATACGGTTTATCAAAGCATCCTCAGTCGCGAAGTGCCACGAACCGACAGCTTAGGTGCGCATATGCACGCGCCCAGAAAGCCATCCAACGGGGTCCCCGCGCGCGATGCGATGTGACAGAACAGATAAGCGGGGATGGGTGGCCAGGAAGCGGCGTCGGTGCTCAGTGGCGGCAGGGGAGGGGTAGTCCTCAGCCAGCAGCCACGGAATCCTGCGGTGGCGGCATGGGTTTCCAACCTAAACGCGGCAGCAGCGCCCTATCTCGTGTTCTTCGACACGACGCTGATGATGATGTCTGATATCTCACAGACATGTCTCGTCATGTCTGAACTGATCATGTCGGAGCGTCATGTCTGGGTCGGGGCACAAGTGTGTCGTATCTCGACCTGGCGCACCGGGGCGCTGCGGTGTGGGCCGGACTCGTGATTTGATTGGCTGAGAGGTTTCCTCAATCAGGTGTTCACCAATGTTTCAGTGGAACGCGCTGCGGCCGATTCCTTCACGTCTTCGGCTCTTGTTTAGCCAGGGAACAGAAGACGCCAGACACGTGGAGGGCCGGCCTGACTGGGGCGCTGTCATGAGACGCAGGCGCGAAACTGCAGCGACAAAGCGTGCCACGCATGGTCTATTATCACGGAATCAGATCGAATATGCTGAAGACCGCCCAGTACACGCTTCTGGGTATATTCTGACACTCGTGTCTCACACACAGGACAGCTCTTTGTGCGTCCTGCGGAAGGGTCTCCGGATCCTGGCGCAACAATGTTTCGCGACCACCTATTTTCTACAGTCCGAGCTTTTTGAAAATGCGACGTTAATGGGCTGGCGTCTTCTTGACGGCTCTTCTGAGTGCACAGTTTTTTGGAGAAGGGCTGTATGTTTACATGCCTTGCTGGAAGACTCGATTGGGCCCGAAACGGGCCTGATCACGTGGCTAAGGCTTAAATGTGCTGTCGTGGCACCATATTTGTACACGTGGCCAGTGTTGGGGAATAGGGAGCGTATTACTGGTTTTGCCCTAATCGCGGCTCACGAGGGCTGCCAGTGGGGTTTTCGCCGGTTGCACGGCTTCGCACCCGCCGAGTGTGGCCCGAATCAGCTCCTCCGACGTCTTGCGGTTATAGGCCCTGCAGCGCTGGCTCTTCACGCGTCCAAGACAGAGACCACGCGGCGATTCCGCCCAAGCAATTGCTGGGAAACCAACGCACAAGTTGCTCAGTTGCCGAAGATGACAACGATCGGTTGTGGGTTTGCTACTCGTGGGATCAATGTGGGGATTTCGGAACATACACCCACTCCTCAAGCTGACTTACCGAAGCTCTCTAATAGCGGCTGTGGACCAGCCAGGACTTGAAATGAGAACTTTACTTTTCTTTGCGAAAATGTTGCTACCTGAGGGCAAGCTTCGCTCTTCGTCCCCCTTGCCATGGGAGGGACCATTGATATGGCTGCGCAGCACAGCTTATCGCCTGTCAAATTTTTCTTGCTTTTTTGGGAAATTCTCGAGCAAAAACCTGCATAAAACCTGCATCGACCCCCCCTCAAGGCATCATAGACACCGCCTTTCCCCCCTCTTCTTGCTTTCTGCCTATAACAGCTCGGGCGATTGGTGGTCGCCACCTCCCTTAGTATGACCGGAAGCGCACGGGGCAGGAGAGCTCTCTCGTGAAGCGCAAAGAAGCGACCGACCATCGCTACGCTTGGGTGCAATGTTTATACAATCGCGAAACCTGCGCGACGACAGCTTTCAAGGGTCTGCTTGGAAAAATCTCTCCACCTTGCTCGACATCTGCGGCGTCAATTCTGACCAATGGAACGCTCTATCCAGCAAACAGCAGCGCAACCGCTGTTGTCATTGGTTGACAGAACACCGACAGCGGCCGTCGTGCCGGTCATCCTGGGGGAGATTCTTTGGCCTCAGCCCAGCCCCTCGATCAGAAAAGCAAAATCGTTCTCGAGCTGATCGTTTTCGTGCTCGAGCAGGGCAAGAATTTGCACAACGAAGCAAGAGATCTGGCCAAAATCGGGCTTGTATCTTGACAGGGGATAGGCAGTGCTGCGCTGCTATCCCTGGTGCAGAAGCCGCGTTGAAGGAGCCCGGCTCGGGGCGGCTTTGCGGCATGTCGCGGTGCTGGTCATGGCGGTGGGCGCGCGTGTGCGGGTCACTGCCGACGTTAAGGTACGTGGGGGTCAAAGCGCGGCGGAAGGGGGTTAGACGTTGCGCTCGCAGCGCTTGGCGCATCCATGCAGCTGGCCACCCCCAGTTAAGGGCGGACATTAGAGTTCAGAGGGAATATTGCATTACATCCAACACATACCACGTTCGGGCGACTTCTCTCTCGATACGGCTTCCTGGTTGTACGAGAGAAAAGATATACGACCATACGCAGCAAGAAAAATAAGCAAGAACACAAAAGAAATAACAAGAGAAAAAGAGGTACAGCCGTATCCCTTCCGTAGCACAGAAGAATGCCCCTTGAAGAGGGCCTTTTTTTCATGCATAAAAAGTCAATGGTTCAAAGTGGTTCGGCAATTAGTCCGCGCGCGAATGCAACTTTCAGGGGCTCTCGCACTTGTATATAAGTTTTACAATTCTCTCGGGAATCCGTCTGATCCACAGCGCAAATCGAACGGCCCCACCCGCTCCTGCCAGAGCCCACGGTCAGATCCGGACATGAGAGCGTCGCACGCGGCGCCTTGTGTTCTACGCCCGATCAGACTCCGTCACGTCCGTCGAGCATCGTGGCATCCTATCTGGTGCACATCGGGTCCACCGCCATGGCCCCTCACGATGTCCCCACTCCCCCTGGTGCGTGCTGCTCCCTTCTGCACCCCTTGGTTTCGACCAATGAGCCCCCCCACCATTATCCCCGCACCGAGTATCCTCCCGCTTCTTTGGGGACCGCAGGTGGCGCTGGAGCAGGCTACGTGCGCTCCAAGAGACCGTATGATGGTCTGTGTTGCATGCCGGTCCCTGCCTGCTCGACAGGCACGTGCCTCCCAGCCCGGTGGTCCCGGAGCTCGTCACAGCAGCTGCGGGTTGGCTCCTGTGGACGGGCTACGTACACGTGCAGCAGCGCTACCTTGTGGTTCGTGCGCGGCCTCGACTGCCGCCCCGCGACTGATTATGACGCTAGGAGCATGCGCGCTGGACGTGCCACCCACTACCTCCGCGCGCACGGTTGATGAGGCGATCGCCCTGGTACGGTCGTCGTTTTCGTGGATGGACGCCGCGCAGCGTGATCAGGTGCTGGGCATCGTGAAGATGTATCTTGAGCTGGTGAAGCCCATGGAGGTGCGGGCGCACTGGGGCAACCACCGACCGATGCTCTGTCGGCGCCTGAACGTCCCTCTCGGTGGGGACGTGGGTCCTCGTCAGCAGCGGCGTCACTCTTCATTTGCATCGGACACGTTGTCGAGCCTGTGCGATTCCCGCCCGGCCACGTACGAGACGCTGATTGGCGACCTCAGCCGGAGGGCTGCACGTGATGGCGTCATTGCCGTGGTTCCGCGACGCGCTCTGGCTCGTTTTCCCGTCAACGTGCAGGCCAAGTTCGTGGTTGCTCGGAGCCTGACCCAGGAGACGTGGGCTGCTCTGCGTCGTCTCCAGGGCGGACCAACAAGCGGCCTGGCTAGCCGAGAGGTGATGCGTGCTGAGCTGAAGGCCGAATACTCCAAGAGCAGCAACCTCGTGACCTCGACGGAGGTTTGAGCGACGCTCGCAAGCGTTCGAGCAGCGCTGGAGGCGATGGTTGAGCGCCTGTGGAGGAATGGGACGTTCATCGAGCGCGCGTTCGCTGGCAAGCCGAGCAACGCCGTCATTGTGCTCTTTGGGATGGACAAGGGGGGGACCCAGAGCACGTGCAAGGCGGTCTTCGGATGTGGCAACCAGGAGCATCCCTGCAGCCGGGAGAACACCATCCTCTTCGGGGCCTTTCCATGCCGGAAGGATGACTACGCCGCTCAAGCAACTATGGCGGACCTCTTCTCGGACGACATTGACGACCTGCGGACCGATGGCGTGACTGTCGGGGACCAGCTGAGGCCAGGCCACCTCATCATGATGGGCGACTATGCCTTCATGACGACGCACCTGGGGCACGCCGGAGCCACCTGTCGGATGCCTTGCCTGTATTGCACTGCGTGGGCCAGGCCAACGAAGGTGCACGCCGAGCACCTGGATATGTATGGCAACATGCAAGCTGGAAGCAAGGCTGGGGGCCGGCTTCGTACGATCGAGGACGCTGAGGCCATGGCCCTCGCGTACCAAGATGTGCCACTCGCGGGCATGGACGAGCCCCTGGGCATGACCGAGCACCTGTCGATTGAGCGGAAGCCCTTCCTGGTCATTGACGTTGCTGACATTGCCCCAATGCCGCTGCACGTGACCCAGTGTGGCACGGGCTACCTTCTCATCCTTGGCGTTGAAGCGGTTGTGTTCGATCAAGGGCCTGAGACGGCGGCTGAGTACGCCACGGCAATGGCGGAGGCCCTCCGGTCCGGCGTGGGTGTATGCCCGGCTCCGTTCCACGGGGGATCGTTCGCTCGGAAGCAGTGCCACAAGATTGCTGCCAACCTGGAGCTCTTGTGCGATCTGCTGGACACGTTAGTTCCCGCATCGCGCGCGCGTGCCTATCGCGATGCGTGCACTCTCTCGGGCTCTATCATTCCTGTGATAAACCGGGCTGAGATCATCCCGCCGGCTGAGCAAGCCTCTTTCCGTCGACGAGTAGCTGCCTTTGTTGACGGCCTCATTGCGGACTTCGAGTGGTGCAGTGTCATCCCTAAGTTCCACATCCTCTGCTGTCATGCGCCCGACTTCCTGGACAGGCATGGATCCATCGGCCTCTGCAGTGAGCAAGGCTTGGAGGCGTGGCATGGGCATGACAACCAGAACAACAAGGCGCTGGTTGGAGCCACCTTCCTGGATCGCTGTGTGCGATTGCTGCAGAAAGCGGCCGTGGGATGCGGCTTGGGCGACTCGTTGTTCAACCTCGGCAAGCGTCGGGCCGCAGCGGCGGCTGGAGCTCGCAAAGCGACGAAGGAGTCGGACATGCGGACGACTAGTGCCAATACAGCAGCCGGGACCAGCCCTGGGGAGTCGGCAGCCTGTCTTGAGAAGCGCGAGGACGATATGAACAAGTGGGCGACTAATATGGTGGCAGGGGCTGTGAACAAGATAGCTGCCCATCGTCAGCGAAAGGACAAGGAAGCAGCAGCGGAGGAGGCCGAAGCAGAGGCCGACGATGCCTTGCTCGCTGCTGCAGAGGAAATGTGCCTTGCCATTTTGCTTGACGATTAAAGATACACTGGCTGTTCTTTCACATGACCTGTGTACTCTGGACATTCCTTTGTACATCTTCCAGGCTCCTATGTCCTCGCTCAGGTTCCCCTGGGTGCCCCGTGTGCGACTTGCGCGCATGCCGAGGAGGAAGATACGACGACCAACCCATGAAAGAGACCTTCTGGGATGCGGGGAAATAACTGAGCTGCTCTTGTTCCCGGGCAACGATCCCCTTCCGCCTTAGAGGACCTGCTCCCCCTTGGGCTGTCTTGTGTGACTTCGTCGTTGCTGTGGCGATGCCCGTGAGGCACTGTGCGCTTTTTCATTGAGAAGAAATGTGCTGATTCCATGTCGATTTTCCACGCAAGAGGCCCTCCAGAGCAGCCCCAGGCAGCTGTGCTCCATTTCTCATCAGACACGTCGCTTGAACCCTGGAATAGTGTGACAATTTTCAGTATATGCCATATTTGCTCCTGACACAGCGCTCTGGGCCAATGGCTGATCCGGAATCGCTCTGAACTCTAGTGTCCGCTCTGGGCACGCCTTAACTGGGGGTGTGGCAGCGTGGCGAGCCCTTTCTTTCGTCGCCTCGGCCTCCCCTGCGCAGCACTGCTTATCCCCTGTCAAGATACAAGCCCGATTTTGGCCAGATCTCTTGCTTCGTTGTGCAAATTCTTGCCCTGCTCGAGCACGAAAACGATCAGCTCGAGAACGATTTTGCTTTTCTGATCGAGGGGCTGGGCTGAGGCCAAAGAATCTCCCCCAGGATGACCGACACGACGGCCGCTGTCGGTGTTCTGCCAACCAATGACAACAGCGGTGGCGCTGCTGTTTGCTGGATAGAGCGTTCCATTGGTCAGAATTGACGCCGCAGATGTCGAGCAAGGTGGAGAGATTTTTCCAAGCAGACCCTTGAAAGCTGTCGTCGCGCAGGTTTCGCGATTGTATAAACATTGCACCCAAGCGTAGCGATGGTCGGTCACTTCTTTGCGCTTCACGAGAGAGCTCTCCTGCCCCGTGCGCTTCCGGTCATACTAAGGGAGGTGGCGACCACCAATCGCCCGAGCTGTTATAGGCAGAAAGCAAGAAGAGGGGGGAAAGGCGGTGTCTATGATGCCTTGAGGGGGGGTCGATGCAGGTTTTATGCAGGTTTTTGCTCGAGAATTTCCCAAAAAAGCAAGAAAAATTTGACAGGCGATAAGCTGTGCTGCGCAGCCATATCAATGGTCCCTCCCATGGCAAGGGGGACGAAGAGCGAAGCTTGCCCTCAGGTAGCAACATTTTCGCAAAGAAAAGTAAAGTTCTCATTTCAAGTCCTGGCTGGTCCACAGCCGCTATTAGAGAGCTTCGGTAAGTCAGCTTGAGGAGTGGGTGTATGTTCCAAAATCCCCACATTGATCCCGGAAGCCCCCCTCGTCCAACCATGCAGCCACCCTAACCGCCATTGTCCCCTGCTGTGGGTCCCCGCCCTGGTGACGCCGCCCCTTCCGCATTCCCGCTCCTCCTTCTGGAACCCCCCCACCCGTTTCCATTCTGCCGCGGCTGCTGTCCGTGGCGTCCCGCTGCAATCGATGCTGCCCGGTGCATAGCCTCCTTGGAGCGTGAAGATACGTACTCCGCATGACGGAGACGACGTCGCACTCGTCACCCCGTCCCTTGCTACGATGGTCCATGAAGGTGGCGGCCCCGACGGGGCGCCCTTTGGCGAAAGGCCCCTCTTTCGCGACGTTTGTGCCGTGCACGGGATTACCTGCTGTTGAGGACATGCTGCGTGGCCTTCGAGGAACAACACGTGCGCGGGTCTTCCCCGGAACGTTCAGGCGTGCACTCACCCGGGGTGGTCCGTCTGTCGCCACGATGCACAACCTCGACGCCCCCGTTGGAGCTGTCCATGCGGGCAATGGCGGTGAACTGTTCAAGTGGACCCGCTCGTCTACATCCCGCAAATATCACTACGCGGATTCGCTGTGTGCCGCTTCCCAGCGCGTTGATGCTGCAGCGTGGGAGTATGGGAGATCCCCTGGGGGTGTCCCTTGGGAGCTGTGCAAGCTGTGCCGGGCGGCGCGACGTCGTGCCGCAGGGAACAGCGCTGCTGCCTGCGTCGAAGCCGAGGAGCAATCTGCACTAAGCGACGATGAATTCCTCTCCCTGCTGGGCCGTGGCACCTCGCCCATCCGGGCTGCGTGGGCCGGCGGCAACACCGACGTTGGGGGCCAGGTCAATGTGGTGGACCCAGCGCACTTTGCGCCTCGCGGGGCGCTTCAAGTCCTGCGTGATGCGGGCTGGTTTGTCGCCGCCCCATCTAAGCCTGCCTCGTCGTTCCCGTCTGTGCCGCAGCCGCCGTTTGGGCTCCACGTACCCCGTGTACAGCAGCTTTCTGAGCTGTGGCGATGGCTGGCGTCGACATGGCTGGATAGCCGTACTGTCTACTCCATCACTGCCCTCTCGGGGTGTGGCAAGTCGACCCTGTTGGCTGATGTGGTGACCAACAAGAATGATCTTCCCGACGAGGAGCCCACGTACATGCCTATCAGCAGCAGCCGCTCGCTGGAGGACGTCAAGACTGCGTTTGACCCGAACGATGAGACCAAGCGGAACTACGGCTACCGGTCGTGGGAGCAGGTACGAGGGTTTGCGGGGGCAACCGTCGTGTTTGGAATCTCTTTCAATGCGCATACCGCCTTCTCATCGGTGGACCTCACCTTGGCGAAGCGTGGACTGCTCCTCCCACTCTTCTTGCGCATCATCATCTCTGAGCACTGCCACGCGAGCGTTCCCTGGGCAACGGTGTTGACCAAGTTTGAGAACCTGACGTACGGGCCCGATGGCGATGTCGATGTGGACGTCATTGCTAGCGAGGTGCTGCGGATTCTGCGGAACAAGCGCGGTACACCCCACGCCCCCGCGCTGCTGATTGTCGATGAGCTGAGCCAGGTGGGCGATCACTTTGAGGCGTACCGGCGGGCATTCTACGAGTTCTGCTCGTCGGTCAACTCTTTCCGGGTCCTGTTCTCCGCGATGGAGGTCGCATTCCTTACCTTGCTGCGTGACCGGATTGAGTACCATGACGAGCGCACCTTCCGGCTGAAGAACTCCCCAACCGTGGTGTCGACTGCCACCGTAGTGCCGCCGCTGCCGCAGACGGAGCTTGTGGGCGAACTCGAGAAGGTCATCTTTGCTCCGGGCCATTTGGTGTTTATGCGAGCTGGCCGAGCGGTGGAGCCCAAGGAAGGTGCGCAGTCCGTTGCTGCTCTGAGTGGTGGTATCGGGCGCTACCTTTCATACGCACTGGATGCCCTTTTGCGTGGCGCACGAGGTACTTCCGTTCTCCTTTTGCTGCAAGGTGCGTCATCGTCTGCGTCCAAGGGTCTCGAGGCCGGCGCCGCTGCAAGCATCATCTCCACCACCCCCTACGTACTTGCCGTCCTTGTCACCGGCACGGAGGTGAAAGCTAGTGCCACTGCAGCAGTCATTGACGGACAAAAGGTCCCCTGGGAGAGGCTGGTCGGCCACGGCGAGTTTGGTGCCACTGCTGATGCCCGTGGCTTCTTCCGCCAAGTCGCCGTGCCGACGCTGGCGTTGATCGAGGCCACAGAGGAGCTGACGGCGGTGCAACATTTGACGTCGGCCACCAAGGACAAGGGCGCGGCTGAGGTGGAGCATCTTTCCTGCCTGGCAGCCGTGTCATCCATGATGCTTGGCCTTGTGTCTGGTGGCTCACCGGAGGAATGCGCGGAGCTCTACCATTACTGGTGGGAGGTGGCTGTCAGTCGGGCTCGCCACGAGCTCGTCTCCGTGTCGGGACCGCTGATGGACGCGTCCAAGTTTGCAAGCCTTCCACTGCTGGACCTGTACCCAGACTCGTTGCCGGCGCGGACCTTTTGTGGGGCGCTCTCCCCGCACGTCAAGGTGGACGCGTCCCACGCGCGACTCAATGATCTTCTCCCGCGCACGTTTGTCACTATTGAGGACCTGATCATCAACACGCCTCAAGATGAGCTCCTCAACAATGTGTGGCGGGCTCCCGCTGGATACGTTGGGGTCGACTGTCTGGCGTTCTACCTGTGCACGCACGGTGCACCTGGTGGTCCCAGCAAGGGGCAGCTTGTGTGCGTGGCTGTCAACAACAAAGACAGCAGCCCCACGGCGTCGACACCTGTAGATCTCAAGGACGTCACGAAGGCGTACGAGAGCCTGGCCAAGAGCTTTGGAGCCTCGTGGGTGGAGTGGTCCCAGCGCGTCGCCCTGGTTCTTGTGGCGAATCGGGATATCGTGACGCACGTCAAGGACTTCCAGGCATCCTGTGCAGTGTCGCGCACCCGTGTTTGTCTGCGACACGACATGCCTAAGCTGTACGGGCAGGCGCTGTCCAATCTGTATGCCGCCTGGCCCCTCTTGTTTGGTGGTGTCAAGGCATCGCGCGCCAGGACAGGTTGGTAGTGGTTGCGGTCGGCGTCGGCGACCGGCCGCGGACGTCGGCGGTGTGGCAGGGCGGCTGCTCACGATGCCCTACCGGCCCAGCGCGTGCGTAGATCGTGTCGGGCAGGCTGGCATTTTGAGCACGCACGTGCCAGGCGAAGGGCGCAGCTCGCGTTTGTGGTCCCCAACGACTTCTACCTCTACCTGCCCCGGCGCGCGGCGTTCCATGGCGCCGCCGCCGCGGCGGCGGCGGCGGCGACCGGGTCGTTGGCCACCAAGGCCATCGTCGCCGGCCCGTCGAGGGGCGCCCCGCCCTCCCCCCCCCCTCCCCCCCCCCCCCCCGCCGGCGACCGGCGCCCCGCCCCCCCCCCCCCCCCCCCGACGCCGAGGAGCGGCTGCTTGTGGCCGTCCGCCTCGCACGGTCCATCCTCCGCCGCACCCCCGCCGGCGACGCCGACGGCCTCGCGGCGCACCTGCTGCCGGCGCTGCTGACGGCGGCGCTGGCGGCGGCGCCGGCGGTCGGCGGCCCCGCCGGCTGCTCCCGCCGCGCCGTTGCCGCCGCCGCCGTCGCCGACGCGGTGCGGGCGGTGGAGGGGGCGGCCGCCGCCACCGCCGCCCCCGCCGCGGCGGCGGCGGCGGCGGCGCCTGCCAAGGCCGCCGCCCGCGCACGGGCGACCACCACTGCCGCGCTGGCGGTGGCGGCGGCGCACGCGCCGCTGGCGGTGGCGTATGGGGGGGTGCTGACGCTCACCGCCCTCGGGCGGGGGGCGGTGCGGGATGGGCTCCTGCCGGCCCTCCACGGGCTGCTCGGCCGGCTGGCCGCCGACTGGCACCGCGCGACGACAGGGGGGGGGGGGGGGGGGGCGGGGGGGGGGGGGGGGCGGGGGGAGGGGGCGGCGGGCGGCGGCGGCGCGGCGGCTGGCGCCGCCCCGGCGGTGGGTGGCGCCGCCCGCGCGGCGCGGCGCGCGGCCGTCACGGCGGTGCTGACGGCCGTGGCGGGCGCCGCCCGCCACGCGGTGGCGGCGCTGTGGGCGGCCGCGGAGGCGGCCACCACCGACGCGGACGTGACGGACGGCGTGCCGCGGGGGGGCAGGGGGGGGGGGACCACCCCGCGCCGCAAGCGGCCCCGCGAGGAGGGGGGCGCCGCTGCTGCCGCCGCCGCCGCCGCCCCCGCTGCGCCCGCCACGGCAGCCGCCGCTGCGCCACCCGCCACCGTCACGCCCGCCGCCGCCGCCGCCACCGCCGCCGCCGCCGCCACCACCGCTGCTGCACCAGCGGCCGCCGCCGGCCCTGCCGCCGCACCGACGGCCGCCGCCGGCGCCCCCCCCCCCGCTGGCCCCCCCGCCCCCCCCCCCGACGCGGGCGCCGCGCACGTGGACAAGCGGCCGCGCGGGGCGGCCGCCCCCCCCCCTCCCCCCCCTCCCGGCGCGCCACCAACCGCCCCGGCGGCGGCGGCTGCGGCGGCGGCGTCAGCAGCGGCGGCGGCGGCGACGGCCGCCGCTGCCGCGGGCCACCGCCGCCGCGCGCGGGCACGGCGGCGGCTGCTGGCGCTCCTCGTGGCGCACAGCGACCTGTTTGTCGAGGGGCCGGGCCTGTGAGGCGAGTCGCCGCCGCCACCGCTGCCGCGGGCCACTGCCGCCTGCTCCTCGTGGGCGGGCGGGGGCCGGGGGGGGGTGCGGGGGCGGGGGGGGGGGGGGAGGGGAGAGTGGGGGGGGGGGGGGTGGTTTGGGGTACGGTTTTGCGGGGGGAGGCGCGCGGAGGAGTGGGGGGTGGGCGGGGGCGGGGTTCGCATGGGAGAAGACGCACGAGGAAAGAGAACACCACAACTGGCCCACAGGGGGGTGCGCGGTCTCGGGCGTGTGGGTGTCGTACGGGGACGCGCCGTGCGCGGGGAGAGGCGCGGCGGCCGCCTCTGCAGGGGCCATCTCCACCAGCCGGACGGAGCGTCCAAGCAGCTGCGTGACGTAGCGTCCACGCAGCTGCTTGGACGCTACGTCCCGCTGGTGGGGATGGCCTTGAGGCCAGCGGCTGGCCGGCCGGCCGCCGGGCCACCGCGTCGGCGAGCCCCGCCCTACACTGGCCGTCTCACGCGCGGGCGGTGCGGTTACGCGGCGGGGGCGGGTCAGAGCGTTTCCGTCTTTTTTTTTCTTGGTTCCGCCGCGCGCGGCCACGCGCGTGCGGGAGCCGCGGCGGGGACGCGGCGGGCGGCCGCTGCCATCGCCCCCCACCTTACGCATCGGTCTGCACGGTCGGCGCCCCCCCTCCCGGCGGGTGGCGCGTCACACGCGCACGCCCGCGGGGGCGGGGGAGCGCCCCCCCCAGCCGCCACCCCCTCCCCCCCCACCCCCCCCTCCCCCCGCCGGCCTTCGGCCGGTGCGCGGCGACGCTGGCGCTACCCCCGCCCCACCGCCGCCACCGCCGCCACCCCCACCCCCCCCACCGCCACCGCCGCCGCCGCCGCCACCGTTGCTGCTGACGCCCTTGACCAGCGCCGCCGCCGCGGCCGACGCACGGGCGCGGCGGCCACCCCGCGCCGCCGCCGGTGACGAGACTGGCCGCCCCGGGGAGGGCGCCGCCGCCGCCGCCGCCGCCGCCGCGGGCACCGACGCGGGCCGGCCGCCGGCGTCCCCCCCCCTGCCGTCGGTGGCGCCAGGGCTTGGCGGCGCCCCCCCGCCCGCAGCGTCCGCCGCCCACCCCCAGCTCCCCGACGTGCGGTCGCTGCCCCCCCCTCCGCCACCCCCCCCCCGCCACCACCGTCGCCCCCACCGCTGCCGCCGCTGTCTCCCCCCCCCCCCGCCCCCCCCTCCCGTGACGTCCGCCCCCACGAGGACGATCCATCCGCCGACACGGACGCCCCCGCCCCCCCCGCCGCCTGCCTGGCCGCCACCCGCGCCAGGTGCCGCGCCTCCTCTGGCCCCACCGCCCGCGCCGCCGCCTCCCGCGCCTCGTAGCCGTCGAGGACGCCCTTGAGGCCGACGGCGGGTGCGCTCCCCACCACCGCTTCCAGCACCGGCGGCGCCCGGGCCGCCGCCTCGAGCGCCTCGTACCCGTCGAGGACGCCGCGGAGGCCCGGCGCGGGGCCGCCCCCCACCACCGCCTCGAGGACTGGCGGCGCCCGCGCGGCAGCGTCCCGCGCTTCGTACCCGTCGAGCACCGCACGGAGGGCGGCAGGCGGCTGGGGGGCGGCCACCGACACCAGCGGGGGGGGGGTGTGGGCGGCCGCGTCCTTGGCCTCAAAGTACCCTACCGCGCCCAGAACCGACGGGGTCGTGCGGAGGGCGCCGCCGCCGTCCCGGCCGTCGCCGCCGCCGCCGTCGGCGCGGCGGGCGGCTTCACGGCGGGCCAGCTCGGCGCGCGCCGCGGCCATGGTCGCACCCGCGTTGGCCGACGAGGGGGGGGTGCCGCCGCCACTGCCGCCGCCGCTACCAAGACCGCCGACGCCGCCAGAGCTGCGCGGCGGCAGGGGGGGGAGGGGGGACGGCAGGGGAGGCGGGGACTTGGAGAACAGGCACCCCATGGTGGGGGGGCCACCGCGCCGTGCGCAAGCCGCGGCGACGACAAAAGGGGAGGGAGAGGGAGGGCGAGGGGGGGGGGTGGGTGCCCCTGTTGCCCAAGCGCGCGGCCACCGGCAAGCAGCGTCAAGACGGCGCCGCCGAGGAGGGCCGCTCTCCTCCCCCACTGCCGCACCGCTCCAGCCAGCCGCGGCGCGACCAGGGGATGCAACAACAGCGCCCCCTCCCGCTCTCTCTCGACGGGAGCGGGGTAGAACACCTGGTCGCGACGGCAGCAGGGGAATAGGCGGTGGGGGGGGAGGGTGGAGGGGGGGGGGATGGAAGGGAGGGGAGGAGACAGGGATGACACACCTGGTCCAAACGCCACGATGTGAGGTGGCGGTGGCGAACAAGGGAAGCACCCGACACTTGTCCTTGCCTGCCCGCCCAGCGCCACGACACCCCCTCCCCCCCCCACTCGGTCCGTGCGGAGATACACGGCAGGGGGGAGGACGCACAGCTGCCGCCGCCCGCGCCCTTCCTCTGGCTCCGGCAGAGCAAGCAGGGTCGCCGCCGGCGGGGAGCCTCCCGCCGGCAGTCGCAGATGGCCACGCGGGGGTGCCGCACCGCACCCGGCCCACCCCGGCGGGCCCTCGCCCCCCGCCCCTCGCCGGCGCGCCGCGCACGGCACCGGGCCACGGGGGTAAACAGGGAAAGAATAAAGGCGGGGGGCAGAGGGAAAGGGGGGGTGGCGGCAGCACGCGGCACCGCCTTGGCCCCACACACCCGCCCACACACGCGCACCCGTCCCTCTGCCAACCTTCGCCCCTTTCCCCCGCTCACACACACACGAGCCTCTTTTCGCCGCAGCTATCGTTTTTGTTGTCATCACAGTGGCGCGCGGGTGGGGGGGGCGGCGGCGGCGACGGGCGAGCGCGTCGCTGACGGGAAGGGCCAGACACCCACGCGCAGGCGCAGCGACCGTGGCGAAATCCGGGCGTCTGCAGAGACCGCCGACAGTGGTGGGCGCGCTCATCAGCGCGGGGAGGAGGGGGCACCCTCCTCTCCACCTCGGGGTGACCCATCGGACAACCACGGGTGACCGGGAGGGGCGGGTGGTAAGGAGCAGCGGGCGGCGCCCGTGCCGCGCAGCCGGCGCGCCCACGCTCGGCCACACCCCACCCACCGACGCACGGGAGCGGCCTCACGTCACCCCCCCGCACTCTGCCGCCGTGAGCAATTTCGGCGGGGGAGGGAGGGCGAGCGCCGCGCTTGGTCTCCCATGCCCGAAGTGGACAGCCGGGCCACGCCAGACCACCGGCCGGAGAAAGTGGACGTCCGCCGCGCCAGTGGGGAGAGAGGGAGAGAGAGGGGAAGGTGCGCGCCGGCACCGCCCCCGCGGTGACGGGGGGGGGGGATCCCCCCCGGGGAGGGCCGTGGCCCGCCGCCGACGACGGGCGCGGCGGCGTCAACGTATGCATAGGAGATAGGCCCTACCGTCGATCCCCCACCCACTCCCGCCCGCTGCTGACCAATACGCGAGGACAGCGCTGCCCACCCCCGCCGTCTGGTGTGTGGGCGCAAATGTGGCCGCGGCCGACGGGCCGTCGCTTGCGATGGAGTTTCGGCTGCCAGCGCCACGCGACACGAGCGTCACGCGGGGAGAGGGGCTCCCAAGGAGGCAGGAGGGAGGGGAGTGGCTTGTGTGAGCAAAAAATGGTGCACGGGGGGGGGAGGCGGAAAGAGAGGAGGCGGGGTGACCCCACCGTACCTACCGTACCCTGCACGGGGTTGGGGAGCCGTGGCGCCACAGGGGCTGACGGGTGGACCCACGGTGAATCCTATGAAAAGGGTGCGGGTCCCAGACGGACCGCAATGGGCGCAATGGCGTCGCCGCCATGGACTTCAGAGCGAAACAACTTGGAGAGTTGTCTAAATACATGGTGGTTGCAGGCCACTAGCCGAGATCACGCAGACACCGCCGCACGACTACTGTAAATACAGTATTGCAGTTCCCCGAATTTTGTCTCATGGAGACAAGAGCAATAGAGTGACAACAAGGCCATGAGCCAACCGCGTGCTGGGACCTCGCAGCGGACCAATAGCGTGCTGTAAGGCTTTCCTTGTAATCTAGCGATGATTGGCTGTAGTCGCGGCGGATCTGGTACTGAATGCTGGTTGGTCAGGCAGCTGTTGTTTTCTCTCACGATCTCGGCGGATTTCCCTCTATCTCGGCCCGATCCACTCGAGAACACTTGGAGAGGTCGCAGCTGCTTCATGTGATGCCTGTTCCCTCTTAGATGTGGGCAGAAATCTCGAGAAAGTCTCTGCTTCCACACTAACGCGGAGCACTCATTGGCCAATAGTGAGCCATCTGAAGCATGCCATTGGCCTGTTGTGGGCCTGTTGTTGTTATTGTCGCCATGAGACAAAATTTGGGGTACTGCAATACCATAAGCGGGTTGCGGTGCAAGGTATGTACTGTACATACTGCCTCGATCAGGGAAGAAGAGGGACGGAACGAGAAAAAAACTAGATATGGTGCTTTTCCCAAAAATGGCCACATCGGTGTGCAACGCAACCTTTGACGGGTCCTCGACACCGCCCCTGGATGGCCTTCCAGGCGTGTCACACGTCCGCCGGACTTTCGCGTAGCTCCATTGTGTTGGTAAGTAGTGCTAGTTGTGGGGGTCACGTGCTCGGCGATGGCCAGATCGCGGGCTTCCGGGGACCACTGCGCAAACCGTGTCCCGGGTTGCGATGGACCGGTAAAATGGGCGAGGTGGTTCCAGTCCGGTTTGCTAATGCAGAGCCCGGGTTGTTAACTATGTGGCC
This sequence comes from Pyropia yezoensis, assembly GCA_009829735.1. Lineage (NCBI taxonomy): Eukaryota > Rhodophyta > Bangiophyceae > Bangiales > Bangiaceae > Pyropia > Pyropia yezoensis. Next base: position 22,765,824 of record CM020618.1, read on the forward strand.
TCACGACTCCCCCAGGCCTTCATGGTTATTGGCTGCTTGACTCTCAGAGGCGGACCGAGGTCGATCCGTGAAACCAGGCCGGGTCTTCCAGTGCGGGTTGCGGCCTGCGAGTGCTGGTTGCGGGCGCTTCCGGCAACATGAGAAAACGTGTCGACCATACGATTGGTCAATGCAGTCACGAGGCTGGTCTTGCAACGTGTGCTGATTTGATTGCTCAGCGTGCGTGGGCAGATGGCTCACTTGACGTGCCCAACCGTCACCTTCTCTGGAGCTCCGTGCATCACAGTCCGTGGCCGGTGCGATCTGCGCGCTCTATGCCCTGCCATTGGCTGCACATATTGTGGACCAGTCCCGCGATCAAGTGGGCCAGAAACTGTTGCTGTTTGCATCAAAGGTTGCGTTCCCACACCGATGTGGCCATTTTTGGGAAAAGCACCATATGTGGATATCAAGTCAAGAGCGCCTCCGAGGAAACCAGCAACAAAGTGGCGACAACAAAGAGAAACGGAGTGCGGGGTACAGAATCCCGGATATAGACCCCACAACCAGCCAGCCAGCGCACGCCACCGCCCACGCGTCGAGCCGTCCCTGCCGTCGATAACCGTGGCAGCAGCCGCGCTGCGCCAACGACGAACGGCCGCCTCTACGGCGACGCGTCGTCATCCAACATGCGTTTGTATCAACCAAAAGAGTTACCAGCAGAGGCGTCCTCGCCACCTGGCGCCCCTCCCTCCCCGTCGACCGGCGCCACCGCCGCCCCGTCTACACCGTCGACCGCCGCCGCCGCCGCCCCGTCTGCCCCGTCGACCGCCACCGCCCCGCCCGCCCGGTCGACGGCCGCCGCCGCCGCCGCCGCCGTCGCCGTCGCCCCAACCCCCGCCACGGCGCCGTCATGGGCGCCTGCAACACGTGTTCCTGCTCCGCCGCCGCCGTCGCCGCCGCCGCCGCCGCCCGCACCGCTGCCGCCCGCCCCACTGCCGCCCGCCCCACTGCCGCCCGCTCCGCTGGGGCCACCGGCGGCCACACCAGCGGCCGGGCGCAGCGGCACGGGGCGCAGCGGCCCCGTGTCCACGATCCCCCCCTCCCCGTCGGGCAGCTCCACGGCGGCGTGGCGCCGCCGCCAGTGCGTGTCGGCAGGCGCCCGCGCGTTCCAGCCCCCCCCACACGCGGTGCACCGGTAGCGCCAGACGCCCCGGTGGACGTTCCAAAAGTGGAACCGGCGGCCGCTGGGGGCGGCGGCCCACGTACACGGAGCGCCCCGCCCGCGCCGGCGCTGGCGGCGCGCGTCGGCGGCGGCCCGGCGGGCGGCCACCGCGACAGCCCGGCGGCCGCGGCTTGGGCCCCCGCCCCCGCGCCGGCGAAAGTACCCGCTGGGGGTGCAACGGGCTCAACCACAAAGAGGGCCACGGCGGCGGCCACGGCACGAGCCCCCGCGCGGCGGTGGTCGTGGGCGCTGACCAGCCACGCGGCACCGACCCGGGCGCCGCCGACACTCCCAGTGTCCACCAGACGTCTACCGTCGTTGTTGCCCCAGATACGGCCACCACCCACGCCGCCACCTCCCTGGCGGGCAACAGTAGCAGCCGGCGCGACAGCCGGGACGGCCGCGGCGGTGCTATCACCAGATGGCGACGCCACAGGCACACCCACAGACGGGGCCGCGGCGGCGGCCACGCCGCTGGGCCCCGTACGGCGGTGGTGGATGGCGCTGTCCAGCGTCGCGGCACTGTCACGGCCGCCACCGTCACCGCCATTGTGTAAGGTGCTCGAAAGACGCGCCCCGCCGCCGTTCCCCCGGTCACGGCCACCACCAACGCGGCCACCTTGCTGGCGGGCTACGGAAGCAATCGACGCAGCAGCAGCGGCGGGCGCGCCGGGCGCGGCGGGGATAGCACCCGTTGGGAGCACAGCGGGCATGTCCAGCGACGGGGCCGCCGCGGTGACCACGTCGCCAGCATCCACACGACGGTGGTCATGCGCGCCGCACGGCAGTGCGGCGCCGTCCCGGGTGGCGTCGCTACCGCCGTCACCCGCGTCATCCACGCGATGCGCTCGTGCTCCGCCGCCATCCCGCCGGTCCCCGGCACCACCTACGTCGCCATCTCGCTGGCGGGCCACGGAAGCGGCCGGCGCAACAGCCGAAGCAGGCGCGGCGGCGACGTCACCCGTTCGGGACGCAAGGGGCTCACGCACGGGCGGAACCGCGGCGGCGGCCACGCCGCCACCATCCGCACGGCGGTGGACGTGGGGGCTGCCCGGCAACGCGGCACCCTCCTGGGCGCCGCCACCGCCGTCGTCCACAAGACGTCGTCCGCCGCCGACACCCCCATGAAGGTCACCGCCAACGCCGCCACCTCGCGGAGCCGCGGCGGCGGCCACTCCACCAGCATCCGCTCGACGGTGGTCGTGGGCGCTGCCATCGTCGTGGGGATGGTCGCGGACGCTGCCACGGTCCTGGTCGCCGCCGTCATCGCCGTCGTCCACCTTGTCCTCAACACGTGTTCCACTACCGTCACCCCCGTCACGGCCGCCACCAACGTGGCCACCTTGCTGGTGGGTCACGGAAGCAACCGGCGCAGCAGCCGCGGCAGCCGCGGCAGGCGCAGAAGGCGCGGCAGGCGCGGCGGGCGCGGCGGGCGCGGCGGGCGTGGCGGACACAAAACCCGTTGAGGGTGCAACGCGCACACCCAGCGACGCGGTCTCGACGGCGGCCACTCCACCAGCATCCGCTCGACGGTGGTCGTGGGCGCTGCCACCGTCGCGGGGCTGGTCGCGGACGTTGCCACGGTCGTGGCCACCGCCGTCACCGCCGCCATCCACCTCTTCCACCACATGACGCGCCCCGCGGTCGTCCCCCCGAGCACGGCCACCACCACCGCCGCCACCTCGCTCACAGGCCAAGGAAGCAGACAGCGCCACAGCCGCGGCGACCGCGGCGGCGAGATCCCCCGTTGGTGGCGCCCCGCCTGCAGCTGCGTCGCCGTCGGCGGCGCGCGCGGGGGACGGCCCAGGCGGCGGCGACGTCTGGGCGGCGCCCGCCGCCGCCGCCGCCGCCGCCGCCGCCGCCGCGTCGGAAGGGGCGGGCGCAGCCGCCGCCTGCGCGGCCGCCGCACGGCGCGGTCGGGGACGCAGCCGCGGCGGCCGCGGGGCTCGACTCCCCACCGCCGTGGCGGCGGCCGCCGGCGGTGGCGCCGCCGCTGCGCCGCTGCCGCCGCCGCCACCACCGCTGCCGCCAGTACCACTACCACCGCTGCCGTCGCCGCCGCCACCACCACCACCGCCGCCGCCGCCAACACCGCCGCCGCCGCCGCCACCACCACCGCCGCCGCCGCCGCAACCGCCGCCGCCGCCACCGCCGTCGGCGTCCATGATGCCCGCCACAGTCGCCAACAGTCCAACAACGTCCCCGTCGTCGGGCGGCAGCTTGGTGCCCCAACCCGCCTGTCGCCCCCCCGCCCATGCCGCCCCACGCCGCCGACGGCACCCCCCCGCGAGGGGCCGTCGGGCGCGCGCGCGCGTGGCGGGGCGGCGGCGGCGCCAGAAAAGAGGGCGGCGGCACAGCGGCGGCGGCCACTCGCGGCGGGGTGGGTGGGCGTGGCGGCAGCACAGCGGCGGCGGGCAGAGCCACGGCTGTGGCCGCCGCGACAACGCGGCGGGCGCACACCGACGCGGGGAGGGAGCCAGGGGAGTGCCGTCTGCCCGCGGTGGCGCTCGGCGGCCGCCCGCCCGCCCGCCCGCCCGCCCGCCCGCCCGTGTCCCCGACGCCGCCGCCTTCCACGCCGCCCTCTCCACACTCCTCCCCCCCCTCCCCCCACCTCCCCCCCCCCCCCCTCCCCCCCCCGTCCGCCTGCCCACCCGGTGCTACCCGGACGCGCCCCTTCCCTTGCCAACCACCCCACCACCGCTCCCGTCCATCCCCCGTGGATGCCACCGCAAAACGGCCGCACGGCGACCGCCCACACCCCTCTCCCCAGAGGGAGGAGGGGGGGGTGGTGCAGGGTGCGGGGCGGGAGAAAGGAGGGGGAAGAAGAAAAACCGCCAACCCCCCTCCCCCCTCCCACCGCCTGGTCACCAGCCGGGCGCAACTGTCAATGGACGGCGGCTGCAGCTGGCTGCCGGCAGCCAGGCACATGCCCCGCTCACCGCGCGCGGGGGATCAGCCGTATGTAGCCCCCGGTCCCCCCCGCACGGGCCTTGACTGCCTCCGCTTCCCTTCCACGCCTCCTCCCCGGCGGTTTGAACGAGGCACCAAGACGCCGGCACGGCCCCCAGCCCCACGCGCGTGGGTGCGCCTATCGCCGCCGCCGCCGCCGCCGCCGCCGCCGCCGACGCCGTCGCCACCTCGCCGTCTGGGGACGGGGCCGCCCTGGGGGGCACTCCCCCCCCCCCCTCTTTTTTTTCTGTTTTTTTTTTTTTTTGCACGCCACCGACCTCCCGCGCGCGCGCGCGCGCGTGGGCGTGGCCATAGGGGGCGGCGGGGGGGGGGAGGGGGCATGGCGTTGTTCCCAGCCGCACCCCCCCCCCCCCCCCCCCTCCAACCACCATTCCCACCGTCGCTGGCAGTCGCCGCCCCCTGCTTCCGCGGGAACGGCGGCGCGGGCAAAAAAAAAAAAGGAAATAGGAAAACGCTCTGCCGCGGTGCCTATGGGAGCGCGGCTGTCCCCAACACCCTGGCGGCGGGGTAAAGGGGTAGCCGCGTGCGTGTCGGCGGCAGAGTGGGGGGTTGGTGGCGGTGGTGGCGGCGGTGGTGGCGGCGGCGGCGGCTGCTGCGCACGCCGCGTGCTCGACAGACGGGCGGCAGGCGAAGCGGCGGGGGGGGGGGGGGGGGGGGGGGGGGGGGGGGAAGGCACCACGCAAGCGCCAGCGGGGGAGCCGACGGCGCGCAGCGGCGGCTGCACGTCACGGTAGGGGGCTACGGGCGCGCGCCGTGGGCGGCGAGCCCAAAACCGACCGCGGCGGGCGCGGGGATCCACGGGCCCCGCCGTCGCAGGGGTTGGCTGGCGGGCGGGGTAGGTACGCGCCGCCGTGGCCACAGCCGCCGCCGTCCAGGCGGCAGCGCGTCGCCCGTCCATGACGGGAGGGGCTAGAGGCAGACGGGAAAGAAAAAGAAAGAAATAAGAAAGGGCACGAGACAAAAGGAGAATGGGACACGACGGTGGGGGGGTGTGTGGCGGCGGGGGGAGGGCGAGGGGGGGTACTGGCGGTGAAGGAGGCTAGGGGTTGGAAGAGGGGGGCGGGCGAGCCCCGTGTGCAAAACCAAAGGGGCCAAGCCACCCGCCACGCCTGCCCACCACGACGGTCCCCCCCCCCCCCCCCCCCCCCCCCGCGCGCAGCCGCGGAGATGACCGCACCTGCGCCGCCCCTCCATCCCCCCTGCTCCTCGCCCCTGCACCCTCCGTCCACCCCCGTCGGGGTGACCGCGCCACCGCCAGCGGGGGCGGCGGCCGCAATCCCGCCGCCGCCGCCGCCGCCGGCCGCGAGACACACGCCCCCGCGGGGGCGGACACGGGACACGCCTTGCCACCGCCGGCGGGGGCGCCAGGGCGGCAAACGCCAAGGGTGGAACGCACAAACCACAGCCACCCCTGGTATCCTCCCCCCCCCCCCCCCCCCCCCCCCCCGCCCCCCCGGCCCGACACCGTCGCCCTCGTCCTCCTCCCGCCGCCCCCTCGCCGCACCCACCAGTTGTCATCCCCGCCCGTCACCGACACAAATACTACTCACGCTGCCGCCCCGCCATCCCCCTTCCCCCCTTGACACGTCCCCTCCCCTCCACTCCAGGTCCCAGTCTACCTCCCCGCCTTCTTCTCCTCCACAATGAGGCGCGCCAGCTCCGGCTCCAGCAGCCCGTGCGCGAGCATCCACGCCTCCGCCATGGCCGACCCGCCCGACGACGCGGCGGCGGCGGCGGCCGCCGCGGCGGCGGCCTTGCCCTTGCCCTTGGGCGTCGCCGCCGTCTTGGCCCGCTTGGCCACCCCCGTCACGCCCCCCTTCTCCGCGTAGAGGCTCTCGTAAAAGAGGCGCGCCGCGTCGTTGCGTGCGGGGGTCTCCCGGCGCTGGCCGGGCATCTCATACTTTTTTGTGCCCGCGGTGGGGCCGCCGCCACCGCCAGCGGCAGCGTCTGCCTCGGCCTTGGCCAGCTTCCGCTTGGCCGCGGGCGTCATCGCGCCGGCGGCCGCCTTTTTTCCCCGCCCGGCCGTCGCTTTGGCGGGCGTCGCCTTGGCAGCCGCCGCCGCCTTTCCCCGCGGGGTGGCCGCCTTCTTCGGGGTGGCCGCCTTTTTGGCCGCCGGCGCCGCGGCGGCCTTGGCAAAGCCCCGCCCCCGCGACGGCGGCGGAGCCGCGGCCGCGGCCGCGGCGGGGCCAGCCGCCCCCGGCGACGGGCGGCGCGCTACCAGCGGCACGTCGTCGTCATCCTCCTCGCCGTCATCCACGTCCTCGTCCTCATAATCATCCCCATCATCGTCGGCAGGGGCGGTACCACCGCCCCCTCCATTGCCCACAACGGCGCCGCTCGCGCCGCCGTCCCAGTCACCGTCCTCTTCCTCGTCCTCGTCTTCCTCCTCCTCCTCCTCGTCACTCCCGCCCATCCCCCCCGCGGACCGCCCGTTGGCCGCAGCGCCCGCCCCACGGCCGCCGCTGCCGCCACCGCCCACGCCACCGCGCGACAGGCGGGACGCCAGCGGCGCGTCATCCTCCCCCTCCGAGTCTTCATCCGAAGGGGCGTACGCGGCGCTGCCGCCACGGCCGGCACGGGATGGCGGGCGGGAGACGGCGAGGGTGTCCTCATCGTCGGACAGGTCAGACATGGTGATGGGGTGTGCGGGCGAGGGGAGATGGAAGGAGAGTAACCAAGAAAATGGGAAAGAGGGGGGGAGGGGGGGGGAGGGGGCAGATAGGGAGGGAAGGGAGACCAAGGGGGGAAACGGTTAAGCAGGACAACCAAAGTCTTGATAAAAGATGCGCGGTCGACCCGGCCTTGAGGCGGCAGCAAGAAGCAAGCCGCAGGGGTTGACACCCCCCCAAAGACGATGCGCGCGCCCCGTGCACCCCGCTGCCACCACAAGCGCGTCACGGCCAAGTCCCGGGGCGCCTCAGCCGCAGTGCGCGGCAAGCAGCGCAAACGGGACAAGAAAAAAAACGGTGCCCGCTCCCCCGTCGCGGCAGCGAACGGTGGAAGGCGGGGGGAGCGTCCAAAAGGGCCAGCCCGCTGGTCGGGCAGAGCGCGGGGGGACGGCCACGTCGTCGCGGCGGCAGCCGCCGGCGAGGCCACGACTGCCACACACAGTCCCCAAGGGCCGCGCGGTGGACTTGGCGGCGAGACGCCGCCGAGTGGGGCGGCGATCTGTACCTGTCGGGAGGGTGGCCCCCCCCCTACCCATCTTGGCTGAAAGTTCTGCTGCAACAAAAGCGGCCGCTTCGTTGTGCACCGAGGCTACGGAAAGAGCAAAAGGAGTGCGAGCCGTTGAAAGCGTGCGCAACGTTGCTCAAGACAGCCAGGCCTCGAGTCTCGTGGGACTCGGACACGGGGGACCAAAAGAGTAACACCCCTATTTCCTCGTGCGCAGTACGAACAACAGTTTTGCCATCCGTGTCTTCCCCCGGAGAGCCATCACATCGTCGTCCTCGGCATTCAGCTCGACGATAGCGTGCACTCTCACTGCTACGCTCCCTGAAGCCTCACCGGGGTATGTGCCTTCCACCGCTCAACCCTCCGTCTTCTTCTTCTGCGTGGTCTCTCCTGGCCGTCCTCGTGCAGCTGGACGCTGGCATCACCTTGACTGTAGCTTGTCACGCCACTGCAACCGGTCCCCGGTTTTGAGGGGTACACCGCCACACAGTCTTTCAAGACTGTTGCTTCTCGGCCGCCCTTCGCCCATCCGATTGTTCCGTGTCATCGCTCGTCATGGCGTGGCGTGCTCGCCTTGCGCCCCTCGTGGACGCCCTTCTCTCCCGACGGCTCGTCGGCACGGACTCGGCGGCCAACCGGTACTACGTGTCCCCCCCCGCCCCCCCGCCGCCCCCCGCCTCTCAAAAGCGGTTTGTCCTCTCCCCCGACCCGCTCTCCCCCCACATGCCCGTCCAGTGGTCGGCGTGGCTCCGCTACGCCCGCCCCCACCCGCCGACGGCGGAAGAGCTGGCCGCCGCCGCCGACGCGGCGGCCGCCCTCCGCGCGCGGGTGGCGGCGCTCGAGGTGCGCGATGAGAAGGAGCGGCTGCGGTGGATTGCCGCCGTCAGCGGCGACGGGGGCGGCGGGGGTGCCGCTGCGGACGCGCCGGCGGACAAGGCGGCGGACCAGGCACGCCACATCCAGCAGATGCTCGCGCTGACCATTGGCTCCCGCAACAGCCCGGCGGATGGGGGTCTCCACGCGCAATCGGCGCCGCTGGTCGCTGGGGGGGCGGGGGGGGTGGGGGGAGGCAACGCCGCTGCCGCTGGGGCGCCGGCGGCGACGGTGGGCGGGGGCGCCGGCGGTCTCGGTGGCCTGGATGATGCGACCGCTGCGGCCAGGGTTGCTGCGTTGGGTGGGGCCGGAGCAGTACCGCCATTGTCGTCGTCGTCGACGCCGCCGCCGCCGCCGCCGCCAGCGCCGTCTCATCATGATGAGGTACGTCGACCGTTGCTGGTGATATGCGGGAAGTGTGGGCAAGGTGTGGCGTTGTTGGCCGTGGGACTGGAGGGTGCGGGGGGGTGGGGGGGCAGCTGATGTCTGCCCGGCTGCGCGGCGTACCGCTGCTGCGTCCCCAGCGTCCGCCTGACGCTGCGCGCGTGCCACTGAGCGCCATGGCGCGGTCACCCCCCGTATGCCTGCCACCCGCTGTGGCCCGACCACCATTGGGACGGTGGGTGGCGGCAGCAGATGTCGCCGCCTCACGGTGCTGCTGGCGATGGGGGGGGGGGGGGGGGGGGGGGGGGGAGAGGGCGTGGACCCACCCGAATCGCCCTCAAGGTCGCCGCGGCCTTACGGGGGTACCCCCTCCACCATCACCCACCGCCGCCTTCTCGTAGTGCCGCACACACGCGCAGGGTGCCCGTCGCGCGCGGGAGGTTGGTGGGTGCAGGGGGAAGAGGCAGCGCAACCAACACTCACCCCATTTGGGCCGCGCCGCGGCTTGGCTCTTCTTCTCCTGTCTTTGTGCCTCGCCGCGTCGGTCGTCTTTTTTTCCTCGCTGCTGTCCCGCCGCCGTGGGTGGGGTGGCGGGGGCGGGGTGGGGGGGTGCATTGTGCGCTGTGCCCAGGGCGGGGGGGCGTTTGTACCCGCCGCGTGGTCACCGGGGGCGGGCGCGGGGGGTGCGCGGTCGCCGCGGCGGCGGCAGCGCCCGCTGCCGCCGCCGCCACCGCCGTCCTCGTAGAGATGGGGGGCGGAGGTGGTGGCGCTGCCATCGGAACCCGTCGGGGGGTGTAATGTATTCCTCTTGTCTTGTGAAGCGGCAGAGGTGTGCAGCAGCAGAGGGCGCCCGGGGGGGGGGGGGGGGGGGGGGGGGGGGGGTGGTGGTGTAGCGGGCGAGAGGTGGTCATCGCCCGGTGGCCGGTTCCGTCTTACCGTCTGTATTGGCAGCTGGCGCGGCCACGCCGCCATGCGGTGAGAGCCCCGCCACTCCTTCTTCCACCCCTGCCGTTCTGCGCGAGACCGACAAGACCCGTGGGCGATCCGACGCCGGCCGCGGCCACACTGTCACGGCCTCTGCCACTGCCCATCCCCCCTCTCCTTCTTCTGTCTCCGCGCTCGTTCTTTTCCTATTTCGGTCGTCGACGTGGTTGCTGTCCCTGTCCATGGTTGAGGCCCGGCGCCTGTGGGTGGGCGGCGAGGCCGATGGGGAAGCATTCTTCGTGTGGCTATCCAAACAGGGGGGGGGGGCGGGGTCGGACTCGTCCTCGACGAGTAGTCCTTGCGCTGGAAAATGAAGCCGGCGGCTTCACACGGCTTCGTTCGGAAACGAAGCGCCCCGTCCTGCATTTCGGTCGTCGACGTGGTTGCTGTCACTGTCCATGGTCGAGGCCCGGCGCCTGTGGATACGCGGCGGGGCCGATGGGGAAGCACTCTTCGTGTGGCTATCCAAACAGGGGGGGGGGGCGGGGTCGGAGTCGTCCTCGACGAGTAGTCCTTGCGCTGGAAAATGAAGCCGGCGGCTTCACACGGCTTCGCTCGGAAACGAAGCGCCCCGTCCTGCTTGTCTTTTTTTGACTCATGTTCGCGCGTCAGGACGTGATGTCTCGTGTCTGAAGAAGTATTTGCCGCGTCTCTTGGCCAATGGACGATGAGATTAAATGTGAGAAAGCGGAATCATAGCGAGACATGTGTCACACGTTGGTTGGGAGGGTACAGTTGCCATTTTGCTTGCGCTGTGTTGCGCACCGCGTTCTCTTCCACTTCGCACGTTTCTCGTCTTCGCCGGTCAACTGTTCAGCAGTCTGCTCATCGGTATGTATCCGGTCAAGAAGAATGGGCTGCACATACAAATTGGCGTGCGGCGGCCAATCAGACGCGCACACTCTTTCGACGGAGACGCGCTTGGAGCCCAAGCGCCGACGACGCGGCCACCGCGGTCTCAGTTTGCATCTCGCGTAACGGGCGTTCAACAGCCACGACACCCCCCTGGATACGCCCCACAGAGGGGGGGGGGCAACCCCTCACCCCTTGTCTGCGTGCCGCCTGCCAGCTGCAAAAAAAACGCGGATCTGGCTTGCCAGGCCGCGAAGGGGATCCTTCTCCGTGCAGTGGGGGGGCGAGGGGTGGGCCCGTGGGTAGGGGTGGTTGCCCGGTCCAGGACCCCCCGCAGGGCCAGCAGCAGGCCGCCCGCCCATTCGCCACTCGCAGGGGCGGCACGGGAGCGCGCGTTTTCCGCCGCTACCCCACCTCTGCGGCTAGACCGCCCGCCCGGCTCGCGGGCGGGAGTGGCCGCCAGCCCCCTCGTGCGCACACCGCGTGGGTGGGGGGGGTGCGGTGTCGTGCCGACGCTTTTCCCGGCTCTCGGTGGGGGTGTGCTTGAGGTGGGGTTTGGACGGGCACCCAATGGAATTGCACGCATGCTGCGCTGCCTGCCCCACAAGCCGCCCACACTGGCCCAAAGGGCGCCGCTGGCTTCGCGCCACCACCCCCCCCGCCCCCCCCCGACGCGGCGACCGGAACGCACCCTGTCGCCCGCCGGCACACCAACGACCGTCGCAACGCACACGCGCGTGCCACCAAGGCGGAGCGCACACCAGGATTCGCGCGCGCATTTTCCCGCGCCCTCCCGTTGCCACCACTCGCACTTGTCGCACGCGCCCCGACCGCGCCTATCCGACGCCGCGCCGCGCCCCCGCGTGAAGCCGCACCCACGCACACACAGTTGACGTCCCATCCCTGCCGCCCCCGTTTCGCGGCGCTGCCGTTGCGGAAGCAGGCGACTAGGTCTGTCCCGCACTTTTCCCCACTACCCCTTGCTTTTGTTTTCCTCACACACAGCCGCCGCCATGTCGGACGCCGACGCCGCGGGTGCGACGACGACCGTCGAGGCGGTCGTGGAGCACGTGGCCCCCGCCGTGGAGGCCCAGTTGGAGCCGGCTGCCAAGAAGGCCAAGGTGTATGTTGTTTTGGACAGGGGGCGCCTTTTCAGCATGTTGTGTGTCTTGTTTGATCAGTGAGCGGTGGGGGCGATGGCCGACGGCGCCTCGGCTGTCGTTTGCTGTCGTCGCTAGCTCGCCACCTGGGTGCACAAGCATGGCATCAGCTTTGCCTGGGGCGTCCTTGCTGTATGTTGCCCAGTTGCCTTGTTCGGTTCGTGCTAGGGACTCACATGCATTGGCTCTTCACTTTCCTCGGATTGCTCTTGCGCACTCGTTTCGACGGTTCGCGATGTTTTGCATGGATGCTTTGCCTCACGTGGTTGCCCCTCTGTCGTTCATGTAGCGATGAGCCTGCCCCTGGGTTGACTGAGCTTCCGAACTACACCATGAACGTCAATGAAGCCATTGACGCGGACGTTCGCAAGGAGAACCTGCATGCCATCGTGGAGCGTCCGGTGGCGGCGCTGAACGGTTTGGGCGAACGCGCCACGACCATGTTTTCCGAGATGAACGTGACGACTATCCGCGACCTGGGCGAGTGGTCGCTGTACAAGAAGGCCTTGGCCATCAAGACGCTGGCTGATGTGGAGGTGGAGGGTGCCCGCGCTTCGCCGTGCATTCTGAACATTGACGAGGCGGTGGTGGAGGCGTACGAGGCCAAGAGCTTCAAGGAAATCCTCGACGCGCCCGTCACGGCGCTGCAGGGTGTTGGCGAGAGCGCCGCCGAGGCGCTTGCCATTCACCACGTGGACACGGTCCGCAAGCTGGCTGACTTCAAGTACTGCGCCTGGGCGTCTGCCCTGCTGACGCTTTCTGCGTCGGAGAACACCAAGTCTGCTGCGGAGAAGACGCAGGAGACGCTGCTCAAGCGCCTGGAGTAGGGCAAGGCCTAGCTTGGGTGATGGGTGTTATGGGTGGACTTGCCGGCAGCTGCACCCCTTAGCAGTGGCGCTCTGTGCGCGGCTGGACCGTTTTACCCGTGGGGCCTGACGCTCGGGCGGGTCTGCTGCGGGGTAGCCACTGGTGATGAGAGGGAGAAGCAGCGGTGCGGCTTGCTGTAGCATGCCGCCAATTGGCGCCATCTTTGGCCGCTGTGCGCTTGGTACCGCCCGCCGGGTTGTGCCACCCTAGGGTGTCGCACGACACGAGCAATGGCCAGACCCCGTTTACGCAGGGGGCGGATGTTCTGCCAGCCGACACCGCCGTGTCTGCTTGCTTCCTGGGGCGCCCACTCGGCTTGTTGGATTGCGTCGGGCCGCGCTTGCGCGGCCAGTGCCATTGCTCGCTTGTTTTGCGTGTTCTGTTGTGCCATAAATTTTGGTTTTGTTGTTCTCTCGAGTGGCTCTCCAGGTGTCCATCGCACCTGTGGTACCTTAGTGGTGCTTGGCTAGTCGCCCTGGACTTGGTCTAGGGGCATCTTGTGAAATGTCAGGACTGAGTGTGCAACAACTCTCTGAACAGGCGCGCTAGCCCCGCTGCAGTTCCGTATGTACAGCATTCGTCATTGCGAGCATGAAGTGCTTTCATACGACATCGACGGACACCTGTCTGAGAACAGCTGGTTGCTCCATGAGGAATCCTGCACGCACAACAGACAGCGACCCGTTCGCTGGCGAGGCCGCCACAGATTTACAAGACGTTGGCCAAAAAAGTGCAAAAAAAAGACAGAAAGCGGGGACAATCGCACTCACACATGCTCAAGTAGTGGTGTCCATTTCTCCCGTGGCGGGCGTAGCAGCGCCGTCGACCGCCGCCTCCGCCACACCCGCCTCCTCGACCACTGCGATTTCCTTCAGCGGGCGGGTGAATTTGCTCGAAAGCACCGCCGTCGTGCCCGGCGCAAACGCGTAGCCCGACGGCCGGCGGTACTTGCGCGCATTCTCCGTCGCGAAGCCCCGCAGGTACTCAGTTGACCCGCGCTTGATAATGCAAAGGTCCACGTTCCCACCCGAACCGAGATCATTGTAGATACCTGCCGAGATACCGCGGTACACCAGGTTCTTGGCATCCTCCAGGGACAGGTCGTCTTTGTAGCCAGTCTCAAAAACCGCCATCGCGGCCAGGGAGCCGGACCCCATGGTCACGTACGGCAGCCGGTCAGTCGAACCATGCGGGTACACCGTGTACAGGTGGGGGCCGTGCAAGTCCACCCCGCCCAGCACAAGCGCTGCAGACACGTGGCCCTGGTAGCGGAAGAGCATCCGCTTGAGCATCGTGAGGCTCGTAGAGACCCGGGACTCGCGGCCCGTCGCTAACCGGTGCAGCTCCAACTGGGAGGAGATGAGACCGGTGGAGCTCTCCGTGTCTGCCGAGGTGCCCGCGCCGCAACAGTAGATGTTGGGCGCAATGTAGTGGATCTTCTCGCAGAACTTCTCAAAGACGGTGGACCCAGAAGTGGCCCTATCCAAACACAAGGAAAGCAGGGCAACAAAGCACAAAAAAAAAAAGAAACACCACGTCGTCCACATGAGTAACCCGCTCGGCGCACAGAGGATACCCAGGCAATGGGGCGGCAGCCGACGCAAAAGGGGCCACGCTGGTCCGCCCCCGTCGACCCGCTGCGGTTGTACGCCGCGCCCCAAGCCCGCACAAGAGTAGCTTCCCGCGGGACGAAACCCTGCAGAGCGAGTCCCCGATGCGTGCACAAGGACCCCACGTACCGAGTGTCAGCGCCCAAGACGATGCCATCCGCAAACACAACCCCCGCAATGGTGGTCCCCGTCTTCACAGGCTTCGGCATGGTGTAGCCCCTACGGCCACAAAGAGACCCATACCACAGGGAGGCAGCGTGTCGCAAAAGAGGAAGACAGGGAAAAACCATTCACAAGCGTAAGGCAGGCAGCCAGACCCCAAAAGGGAAGGGTGGCGGTCAGTGGCGGCCGTGACGGGATCAAGGGCCCAATGGATGGATAAAAAAGCAGCCGGCTTCTCAGCAACCACCGCACCAGGAGCAGTGAAACAGAAAGCAAGCACCGGCCCCGACCCACAAGACCCCGCGATCCACACTTCCGGGACAACACGTACTGGGCCTCGAGGTGGTTGTTGCGGAGGACATTGTCAAAGGAGAAGCCGCCCCGCTCCTTGGACGACAACATCCTGGCGACGCAGTGGCAACACGGCCCGCCCCAACTACTGGGGGAGACGTAGAATGACAGCCGCCAACACCACGGGGGCGCGTCGCAGATGCCGCGGGTAGCGGGAGAGTGCAGACTCGACTGCCGCGATGCTGCCTCCCACGCCACTGGGCGCCCACCGACAGAGGACAGCCAGCACCTCCAGTCGATGCGGCAGGCGGTGGCTGGAGTGGCAGTCCCAGAGGAGTTGCCGCCGATGCAATCAAGTCGTGTCCTGCTGTCCTTCTACAGTAAGTAGCCCCCAGTGCCCAATGTCTCGTGCCCATAGTGGAACGCGTGGCCGCACTCGCTGCCTTTGCTCTTAAGGGCTGCACACAGCGCCCCGTTAGGATAATTGACGCGACGGGTCCGCTGAAGACATGGCGATGAGTGCCGCAGCGCTCATCGCCATGAGCGTCCACACGTTGCCTTCGTCGAGCTCCGACCCGGAGCGCCTCTTCTTGTCCCCCGCAACTCCCATTCCCCCCAACCACCATGCCTATTCCCCCTCCTCCTCCTCCTCCCCCTTCAGCCACCAATGATGCCGTTCGCAAGGTGTGGGATAAGGCCGCCTTTGCCCGCCGCGCCGCGGAGCGAGCGGCCGCAGCCGACGCCCCCCCCCCGCGCCCCCCCCGTCGGCAGCCCACGGACGACACCCCCGGCGCGCCCACTCGTGCGTGGCTCACCGCCCGCTCCGACTCGGGCCGCCTCGCCGCATCCATTGCCGCCCGCGTCGGCGCGGATGACCTGGTGACAGGCGGCAGCGGCGGCGGTGGCGTCGGTGGTGGTGTCGGTCCCGGCTTCGCGTGCCGCCCGTGCGGGGTGCTAGTCAAGGACAGCCGCGTGTTCCTCGCCCACCTCAACAGCCGCCGCCACCAGCGCAACCTGGGCGTGTCAATGCGCGTCCGCCGGAGTGACACGGCCGACGTGGCCGCCGCGTTTGACACGGCTATTGCCGCGCTGCGGGCGAGGCGGGCCGCGGCAGCGGCAGCGGCGGCGGCCGCCGCCAAGGGGGAAGCGCCGGCAGAGGGCGCGTGGGCGGACCGCGTCGCGCGCGCCGAGGCGGCCGAACGAGAGCGGCGGAACGCAAAGCGGGCAGCGGCGGGGGACCGCCGTCGCGCAGCACGGGCGGCGGCCGCGGCTGCCGCAGGGGAAGGGGAGGGGGGGGCGCAAGACAGCGACTCGGATGGCGACTGGGAGGACGCGGGGGAGTGGGTAGTTTCGGCTAGCGCGCCGGCGGGGGGCTGCGGCACCCCTGCTGGGGCGCCGCCGCCGCCGGCGCGTGGCGCCGCCGCCGCTGTGGTTAGCGATGGGGAGGATGAGGAGGAGGACGGTGACGACGGGCGGTACGAGACGGTGGATGTGGCGGCTATGGTGGGCGTGCCTTCCTCCTTTCGGGGGGGCGGCGGCAGCTGAACCCCACCGCGACCCACGGTCTTGAGGGGGAGGGCGCGTTGCCTTGGAACATGATTTGTAGCGGGGGGGGGCCTCGGTCGCTGGCCTCCCGGTAGGCAGCCGCCTGGTCGTGGATCACCCCTCGCCGGCCGCGTGGCCCCTGGACCAGACGGTGGCGCTGGGAGCCAACCAGACGGTGGCGCTGGAAGCAGCCATGAGACGGTGAGGCGAGCGGCCGGTTGGCGGGCCGCCCCATGTGAGCGGCTGTGGAGGGAACCCCGCTTTCCCCACCACGCCGGCATCCGACATCCGTGGCGCGTCCCCGCCGCGCCGCAGACGCAGCACTCTCAAGGGAGAGCTCGACGAGTGAAGGCGGCGCGCGCTGGCCAGCCCGACCCTGGAGGGGGCACGGTCGCTGCAACGTGAGCGCGCCAGCGGCGGGGCGCTCCGCCAGCCGCCACGCGTGCATGAGCGGGGCGCCTGGGCCCGGTGCAGCGTGGCAAGCCGCCTGCTCGTTGCGGAGAGGGCAGTGCAAGGCAGGATGAGCTACCGCGTCTATGAGAGAATTAAAGGTTGCATGGTCACTCTGCGAATTGCTCTATCTAACGTCGACCACACCCTCCCACCCGCGACGCCCTCCCGCGCCCATCTCGCTCGTACATCTGAGCCTACTTTTTGGGCCGGCGGCGGCGAGCGACCCCTCCGGTGGCCGCCATCGCCGAGGCCTCCCGTGAGCGGACCACCCGAGGCTCGGTGGCGCCCTCCCCCGGCTGGTCCCCATCCACGGCGCCCGCGACACTTGTCTCTTTTGGACGGACGCTGGCGGTGGTGGCCCCGCCAGCTTGACCATCGACCTCGGCCGGCGTGACCGTTGCGACCGGCGGCTCCCGTCGTCGCAGAGCGACGGCAAAGGCGGCGACCACCAGGGCGCCCCCCCCCAGCCAGGCGGCCGCGGCTCGCCACCAGGCGGCGGTGGCGGCCGCCGCTGCGTCGGCCGCCAGCAGCCCATCCATCCGCGCCATCTCTTCCACCGACGAGAGGAGTTTGTTCAAGAGGTTGAACAGCGCGATAATCTCATTGCGTTGCAGGGCAAGGCCCGTCGCCTCGCCGCCGTGAGGGGAAAATAGGATGCGGAGGGCTGTGCCGAGGCCGAGGAACTGGAGCTTGCCCCACAGCCGGCACTTTTCGCACCCAACGCAATCCATAATGGTGGACACGTTGCGGAAAGCGTCGCGGAACTCCGTGCGCGCCTCGGCCGACGATGATGCGGCGAGCGTGGCGGGCACGTCCCCCGCCTCGGCCGCGGCCGCCAACGCGGCGCCGCCGCCCGCGCCACTGCTGCCACCGCCGCCGCCGGCGGGGCCACCCAGGAACATGTCGCTCTCGTTAAACGTCCGCATCGCACAGCCCGGGGCAAGCAGCGGGTGCGAACCCAACACGTTCGACACGAGCCTGGCGGTCAGCATGTCACACGTCGAGTTACCAGTAGTGTAGTGGGTCACGCCTGGCGCCAGCGACGGCGCCGCCTTGGCCACCGCCCGCAGCACGACGGCCAGGGTAAAGTAGAGGTTGCTCACGCGGTCTGGGTAGGCCGCCACTCGCGCCTTGTACAACGCCAGATTGGGGCCCCACCCGGAGGGGAAGAGGTACTCGGCCGCGATGTGCATGTTGATGGACGTGTGGATGCCCGACAGCAGGCGATAGAAGACGCGCTCCTCCTTGCACTCAGACGTGGCGGCGGCGGCGGCGCCCGCGACTATCGTGCTCGATGGCGTTGCTGCGTCCTCGCCCCCACCATTGGGGCCGCTGGGATTGGTAGGCGAGGGGGCGGCAGCCGCCGCCCCTCCATCCCCTGGGGGTCCGAGCCCCAGGCCAGTCAGCCCCCCCGCTGGTGAGGAGCCCTCCCCTCCCGCCGCCCGCTGCCCGTATCGGAAACAGTTCTCTTCGTAAATGACGCGCCACACGCGCGCGGCAGAAGCGCCAGCGTAGCCCGTAAACCGCTCCACATTCGCGCGCAGATCCACGTACGTCATGTCCGCGTCGTCGTCCACTTCGGTCCACGCGTCGGCCGCCGCGGCACCGCCCGCCGCCCACCCGCCCGCGTCCGCGCCAGCCGCCACCCGCCGGTCAACGTCGTTGAGCGCATCGTCGCGGCCGCCTGCGTCGCACGCTACCGCTGCGGCAGGCTCCGCGGCCACCGCGTTGGAATCCACCAGCGCGGCGGTGGTGGCACTGGAAACGCCCCCGGGGATGCCCGCGGCGGCCGTCCTGCCGGCCGCCCCGCCGCCAGCCGTGGTTGTCAGCACCGTCGCACTGTCCGCGTCGGTGGTCCCGCCTTCTGCTCGCGACAAGCTCCCACCCCCCGGCGTCAGCAGCTGCGCCGCCCGGCTGTTTGCACGCAGTGCGTCGGCCGCCCGCCACAACGGCGGCACCTCATCGGGCTCACACGCACACACGGAGCAGTCCCGGACGGCGCACATGCTGTCGTCGGGCCAGTAGGGGCACGGCCGCTCCAGGTTGACCTTGAAGATGGCAAAGTACGTCGACTGGGTCACCAGCGCCCGCACCGCCGCGGGGAGGGAGCCAGTTGCGGCCGACGCCGTCACCGCCGCGTCACAGTCCCCATCCGAGGAGGGGTGCGGGGGGGTAGGGAGGGGGGGGGCGGGACGGCTGGTGGTGGGCGCTCCAGAGGTTGGCCTGGTGGTGGCTGCCGCGGCGGCCGTGGGCACGGGTGTCATGCCGGTCAGCACCACCGCGGCCGCGGCCGCCGTCACGGCCGCCGCGGTGGCCACCGCGACGGAGGGGCGTGGGAGGGGCGGCCATCGCCGAGGCCGCCGCAACGGCGGCGGCGGCGCCGCCGACGGGGAGCACGTGGGGCATGGGGAACGAAGGGACAGCATTTTTTCGCTCAGCAGACTATGTGAAAGCCACAGCCAGATGGCGTTGGAGGAAGGGTGGGTCGGGGGTATCTCTCGTGGGCGCCGCCACGCGCGTGTCGCGGTGGAGGAAGAACACGTCGGTTACCCCAGTGGCGAGGTCAGGAGGGGCGACGAGGAGGGGGCGAAACACCTCAAGGGGCAGCGGGTCTTGGTCTGGCGGTTGCCGCCAGCGCTCCCTCCCACTTGGACCCTAGTCGCCGGGCTGCCGTCGTGCCGCCCCTTCATGGGCAACAGCGCATCCCCGACCGGCACTGCCACCGCAGGCACCACAACTGCAGTCGATGCGCAGCAAGGGCGGCCGTCAGCATGCGCCACGAAGCCGCCTCAGTCAACAAGCGCCGTAGCCAATAGGAAAGCGTCCAGTAAGTCGTTGCGCAGCACTGCAGATGGGAGTTGATCTCACCACATTGGACCACCATGCTTTACTAATGGAAGTGCGTGAACAGTACGTACTGTGTACGTAGTTTCTGGTTTCAACTCCTAAGAAGGCAGTGCCGACCGGAAAGAGCGAGCCACGCAGGAGACCTGAGCCTCGCGACCCGGTGGTTGCGTCCACGCGTGCCTCTGACCGCGCCTTTTCTGCCTTGTCCACTGCAGCAGATACCATTGCGCTTCGCTCCGCGCGCGCGAGTGCCGGCCTTTTTGCTGCTGGTCACTGGCCTTGACGTGCGTGTCATCTGGGTCATGTGACTTCGGCCTATTGCTTCCCTTTTTTTGCCTCTAGCGGCCGTTGTGTCTTCGTCTCTGCTGCCACGCCGCGTCGCGCTGTGGGCTGTCGCCTACCGACACCGACAACCCCCGCCTCAGTCCCCCAAGGTCGTCACGCTGAAGGGTGCCATGGCGATAGAGGTGCCGTGGCCGCCGACGGATGGGGACCCCTGGATATACACCTCTCTGATGCAAGAGATGGGTGTCGAAGGCGCTCAGGCGGAGGAACTCTACACCCTGGAAATGTCCGAGTTTGAAGCGGTCGCGTACGTGTAGGGGGTGTCGCACGTGGCGCGTGCGCTCGTTTTTTTCCTGGGGGTGACCAAGGAAGGCAGTGGAGTGCAAACTCTCGCTTTCTTGCAGGAGTGCACGGCTCTGCGCTATCTAGCAGTGGTGGTGAGCTGGGGAGGGTTCCCAGGATGCTTCTTTAGAACTGAAGGGGTGGGTGACGTGCAGTGACGTGCGGTGACGTGTGGTGACGTACTGTGACGTGCGCTCGCCAGAGGGTGTGCTCTGAATGCCTTCTGTTGTCTCGCGGTGCTTCCCTGACACTAACCTTTCTTGCATGTTCGCTGGTGAGTTGGGCTGGCCGCTGTTCGTCGCCTGGTGTGTGCGCGTTTGGACTGTGCACCGCCCCTATGCTTTTCCCCGTCCCCCGCCGTCGCCTGCAGTCCCATATTTGGTCTTATCTTTCTGTACAAGTGGCGCCCTGATGAGCTGCGGGATGGCCTCCCCCTTCCCGACCCCGCCCCCGTCAACCCTCACCCGGAGCAGCTCCACTCCATCTTCTTTGCTAATCAGGTCATCAACGCGGCAGCCGTTACCCAGGCGATCGTCACCATCTTAATGAACATCGAGGTCCCGGGGGTGAAGCTTGGACCCAAGCTTACCGAGTTCAAGTCCTACTGTGCGCACCTAGACCCGGGTCTGTCGGCGCTGGCCATCCACAATTCCACCTTCATTCGGGACTCCCACCTTAAGGTTTCACGGCCGCCACCGTCGCCTGCAGCCGACGGGCTTGGGCCCCCGCCGCCGCGGCCAGGGGAAGTGGACGAGGACGTTTACCACTTCATCACGTGGGTGCCGGTGGCCACCCCGTCGGGGACGCTGGCTGTGTACGAGCTGGACTCCCTTCAGGATGCGCCGCTGTATCTGGGGGAGGTGCCGTCTGCAGCCGCGGCCCCTCCCCCACCACCGCTCCCCGTCCCAACCGGTGACGCCGAGGCCGACGCGGAGGCTGAGACACGGGCGATGGCCGCCGCCGCTGCGGTGCGTCCTCCTGGTACGTCCTGGTTGATCCCCGCAGCTGCCCGCCTGCGCGCATATGCGGAGGTGTATGCTGTTGCGGAGGTGCGGCATTCTGTGCTGGGGGTGGTGGCCAACCGGGTTGCTGCGTTAACGGCTGAACGCCAGACCATCCGCGAGCGCGAAATGGAGGGCGCTGCGCGCGAGGGCGACGAGGAGCGCGAGGCCGACATTCTCCACCGGTTACTTGTGGAGGAGGAGCGCTCAAGCGGTTGGGCCGCGGAGTCGGCGCGCCGCCGGCATGACTACATGCCCTTTCTCATCGAGACGCTCAAGCTACTCGCCTCTAAAGGCGAGCTCACCGCTCTCATTGACGCGGCGCGGGAGCAGAAGCGGGCGGCGGCCAAGGCGGCGGCCAAGGCTGCCAAAGCCGCCCGGGGTGGGAAGGCCAAATCATCCAAGGGGGGGGGGGGGGGGGGGGGATGGCGCTGCTGGAAGCTCTCGCGCCTAGAGCACCGTACATGACAGAGGGGGGCACGAGGGGCAAGCAATGCAAGAGAGGAGGTCGCGCTGCGGTCTCTTCTGAATGTAATCAATGCAATCGGGGAGGGCGCTGGCATGAGCGACGCGACTGTGTCAGCGCGGGTGCGTGGCGCGCGCAGATGCTCACGCACCGGCTGGCTACATGGAACACCAGTCCCACAGTGGTCCTGGTCGATTCCGCGCTCGGAGGAGATCCCGGAACATGATTCGGAGCTGCGTGGCGTGTGACATGGTGCAGTCGGTGACGCACACAGGCCAGACGACCCGGATCTACCCCAACCTCGGTACCTCGAGGGCAATGGAGGAGCTGAAGAAAAAGCGCACAACCCAGCACAGCAAAGCAAATGACGAGGTCCAAAGGGATGCTGCAGACGACACGGACGACGCCAGAAGGACATCATACAAAGAGTGGGAAAGACCCACACCAAACGCATCAGCGCAAGGCCATGCGACTCGTCCGCACTTACAGATTAGCCTAGACAAACAAACAAAAATAGAAGCAAGACCCAAAGGACATCCATCGTTTACTGAACAAGGGTCCAGTCCGCAGGCAACCTATGTAACGAGACAAAATAAGAAGCCCACGGGAAGAGACGCAGCCAAGGAAACAAACACGAAGAATGCCGAATGAAACCCATGTCAGAACACCAGCACCATGCAACGCCACAAAGAACAAAAGCCTACAAAGAACACCCCACACGAAACCGGAAACAAACGGCAGAGCACAGGCCTCGCAAAGCGACGGGAATGTACACAGCGCCGCATGGTCGGACGCGACCACAACCCCCACAAAGTACAAGCAACGCACACAACGCGGTGTGCTATGGGACCCAAAACGTACCCCTCGGCGCGCAGCGGCTCCACGTTGTAAGTTGGCGGCTTGCGGTTGATGTCCGACGGGCGGTGCTTCTTCGGGCGGCAGCGGTTGGACTTCTTCGCGGCCTTGAACTGCGCGTGCTTGGCCGCCTCAATGGTTGTGCTGACCGGCGCAGCCACGGCAGGGGCGACCCGCTTGGTGCACACGACCGGGGAGCCGCACACCGACGCAGATGCGCCGAGCGTCCGCGTGAGCGCAGCGCTCTGAACAAAGGCAGCCATGGCTGCAGTGAAGGGGGGCGCGGACGATAGCCAAGGGGGGGACGACGAGCACCGAGGGGTAGGTGCAGGGCAATGCAGGGAAGCGGGGCAGGGCGCGACGGCGTCGGCGCGAGGTGATGATGGTCAGAGGAGGTGCTACGCCCGGCGCGTGAAAAATAGTGAGCTCCAGGCCGGACGACGATTGGGCGGGATCGTTCAGGCAGCCTCGCCCATGGGCGAGGCTGGCGAACTTCCGCCGGCGTCGCGGAGATTGGGTAACCCAACAGGAGCCACGCGTAATTCGCATCGATTAGAGATTTGGAAGGTCATGTTCGGCATGAAAAGCTGTGTGTACACGGTCGACTATATACAGTACAGTACCGAGGCATACATACGTTACTGTACGGCTTTCAATGGTTCATGCAAGAGGGAGAGCACGTGTCGGCTCGTCTTCGAGCTGAGCTCGTCATTTGCTCCACCGCAGTGACTTAAAAAAGTCACGTACATGGTGCACTTTCCCCTTCAGCCACACCCTGTGCTCCACTTCACTCCGTAACGTCTGCGACATGCACCAGTTGCAGTCGCCCACCCCCCCACCTCCCCACCTCGCTACTTCTTTGTCTTGTCCGCCTTCTTCTGCAGCCGTCGCTGTTGGCGGTTGACCCCAGAACCCCCCCCCCCACCACTACCGCCCTTCTCCCTGACCGCCCCCGACACCTGCCCCCGCTCCGACGCGGCCATCAGCTGCGTCGGGGACGACCCCCCCGGCATGGCGTTAATTTCCGCCAACGCAGCCTTGCCATCCCGGTCCCGCCGCCAGTTCCACGCCGTAATCGCTACCGTCCCGATGGTGGCGGTCACCGACAGCACGAGACACGCGATGGAGAGGGCGCGCGTCAGGCCGTCCACCGTCGAGGGGGAGAGAAACGCGCCCGCCGCCGCGGCGGTGGCGGCCGCCGAATCGGAAGCGCCGTCCGAAACGGATGTCGCCGACGATGCTGCCGCCTCCGCCGCTGCCGCGGCCGCAGCCGACGCTGCCACCGCCGACGACGCGGTGGTGGCGGCCGACTCGGACGCGGCTGCCGACTCAGACGCGGAGACAGCCACCGCTGCGGCAACGACTGCCCCCGTGGCGCTCGCGTCCATGCGCGGGGACCGGGTAGGGGTGGTGGGGGTGGTGGCGCGACGGCCGAGGGGGGCGGTGATGGGGGTGGCCGCGCCGCCACCGCCACGGGCGCCCACACGCCCGCGGCCACGAGCGAGGGTGGCACCGCCGCGGAAGGGCCGCCGTCCGGCGGTGGCCAACCCCTGCCGCGAGGGGGACCACCGCCGCGCCGCGCCGGGCGCCACGGGCGGCGCAAACGCCGCGTGATGGGGGCGGGAGTCCATGAGGAGCCCAGGGGAAGGAGCAGGGACAGGCTCAACTAATAAGATTGTCAGGAAGATCGGCCGCATACAAGGTTAGGGGGGGGGGGGAGGGGGGAAGGGAGGACTGCACCCGTCGGACGTGGGGCAGCGTGGGTTGAGACGTCTTCGGCGCGTCAGGTCCCGCCGTCGAGGGAGATGAGGACTTGAGCACCAAGTGCACGCCAATCGAGGCTCGCTTCAGTTAATTTAACCAAGGACATTTCTTCCTTGCATGTAGAGCCAGGCAGCCAATCAGCGGCGCACGAGGCAATCCCCTCGCCGACCATCGGCCAATCTCGTCCATCCAAAAGGGCCCTTCTGCCAACGCCACGACACACCGGTCCGCACGCTCATGCGTGGACCCCCCCAGCAGGTGCTCTGCAGACGGCCTCGCCGAGGGGGTCAGCGAGTGCACCGCGTAACGCCCACACGGAGGAGCCGCGCGCGTGCGCGCAGTGGCTCGGCGTGCCGCGCACCACCGCCCCTCCCCGAAGCTGTGTGGGTGTCTTCACCCCGCTGTGTCCCCGTCCCCCCTCCCCCTCCCTTGCGCGCCGTTCTTTTTCACCTTTCTCTGCACCCTATCCACCTCGTGAAGGACTAGTCTGGCTCCGTTGCCTCTATCTTCTCCTCCCCCCCCCCCCCCATTTCCCCCCGTTCGCTCGCTACTGCTACGGCAGACCCGGGCGCCGACTGCGGCCGTCCGCGGGCCCCGCAAGCGAGAGCCGCCCCGCGGCATCGTGGTTGTCCCCCTGCGCCCAACTCCCACACCTCTCCCCCCGCCCCGTCCTCTGCCATGGACCCCCCGGAGCGGCCTCGAGAGGCGGTCCCCCCTGGGGCCGCCAAGGCGGCCGCCACCCTCCGTCGTCGCGGAGGCGGCGGGGAGGAGGGGCACGCAGAGGCGGGGGAGGACGGCGCGCCGATGGAGGTGTTTGGAAATGGCGGCGGCGGCGACGCGGCGGTGGCGGCGGTGCTGTTGGTGGTGGCCGTTTTTGGGGGCGTCTTTGATAGCTGGACCCACTACTGCACCTGTTGACAGACAATGAGGAGGGATGGTGTTGGGGTTGCGTTGCACGCCTGTATACCCACGTTTGGCTGCTGACTGGGCGGCGCTGCCCCTCCTGTACGGCGCCGTAGTGGGTACTGACGCGGTACAAGATGCGGCGACATACGGGAAGGGGAGTGGGCATGCGCCGGCTGTGGTGGCGGGGGCCCTCCTCGCCGCGTGCTCCCGCGCGCAAGTGGTGGGGTGGGCTGTTAGCGTTGGGAGGGAGGGGGGGGGTCCGGACCTCCTCCGGCCCTGCCTGTGTCGAGGGGAGGAGGGCGCTTGGTCGGCGCCTGCCGCCACTCCCCGCTGTACTGTACCGTGTTGGCTTTGCTGTTGCATAGACGATAGGCACGTTTGAGTGCCGTGACGGCTTTCTGTTGTGGGTGTGGGTTGCGTCAGGTGGGAGTGCGTCGGGTAGGTGGGGACTGCTCGAGGTCGTTGAGGAGCGGGTACCCCGCTTCTTCTGGTGTATCTTATATGGGTGCGTTCCACGAATTATGGGTCTTTGCGGC
Organism: Pyropia yezoensis; assembly: GCA_009829735.1. Classification (NCBI taxonomy): domain Eukaryota; phylum Rhodophyta; class Bangiophyceae; order Bangiales; family Bangiaceae; genus Pyropia; species Pyropia yezoensis. Next base: position 22,791,355 of record CM020618.1, read on the forward strand.
CGTGATCGTCCCCGCGGTCCGGTCTTCGTACGGCGACACGCAGGGCGCGTCTGGGGTGGCCCGCTCCGGGACCAGCGTCGCATTAATACACGAATACAAAGGACGCAATGCGCTGTAGCTTATGCGTTGCAGTTGGTGCAGTGCCATCGGCGGCTACCACGGTAGACCCCCGACAAGCGCACCCCCCCCTGACGCACCCTTGCCAACCCCCTTCCCATTTCTTCTTGCCCCTCCCACCCAACTCTCATGCCGCAGGGAGGTCTGAAAGGAAGAGATCCCCCCTCGCGGCAGCGACGTGGCGGTCACCACCGTGGTGGCGGCGAGGAGGTCGGCGAGCCCCCAGCGCCCCCCCCCCCGGCCGAGGCGGCCCGCCCCAGCTCTGGCACTGCGGCCACAAGGGCTGGCGGAAACGCGGCCGCGGGGCGGGCGTAGAAGAGGCGGTCACCCACGGCCAGCCGGAGGAACTGGTCGAGGAGGGTGGGGGCAAAGACGGGGCCAATGCTCCCGCCAGGCGCGTGGTCCTCGGCCATCCCGCCAACCAGCCCGTCCACCGCTGACAGCTTTCCACTGCACGCGGCAGCCAGGCGTGCCCCCGTCGGAAGGCGAGCGCTCATGTCGGGGGTGCACGGAGGTGCAAGTGCAATGAGGGCGCCCGCACCTGAAGACATGACGTGACGGCTCACTCAATCAACCATCAGCCCCCACTCCCCCCTTCCTCCCGAATTGGGAAAGAGAACAGACAAGATGGGATAACGGTCCGCCGTGTACGCACCGATACTTGCCCGTAGAGCCCAGGTCAAGAAGTGCTGGGCCGCCAGCCAAATGACGTTCACGTCTTTCGACAGCACCTGGGTGTCAATCTCATGGAAGCCCTACACCCTCTGCAGTCCTGGCCGTCTGGAGCGCGTGGGAGGGGAAGCTCATGGCGACGGGGTGGAATAGGGTGGGGTTTCTCTCCGTTTGGCGGGTGCGGCGCTCCTCCCAAAAGGGCGCAAAATCACAGCAGCGGCGAATGCTCCTTCTTCGCCCCCCCACCGTCACGGTGAGGGGAGAGGCGGGTGGCAGGGGGAGGTGGAGCGGAGCAGCCTTGTGGGGGAAGGGGGGGAGAGGCAGGCAGGAGGGGGGGGCAAGCGGGGGTCACAACAGTGCAGCTGGCGCGCGGCCGCGGTGACGGTGGCTCCCGTGCGGGTGACGGGGCGAGAAGCGCGGACCGCCCCGCAGCGCCCCCCCCCCCCGACCCGTGCGCCTTGCATTGGTCGCCCCGCCCGTCCGTAGCTACGAGGGTGCCCGCTGCGCAGCGTCGCTTCCCCCCACCGCCTGGGCCCTCCCGTGGCGATGGTGGGCAGGTCTTTTAGGCGGGCGTTCGACGCTCTCGCGGCCCCCCTTGACTTGCCCTCCCGGACGTTCAGGCAGCCGCGCGGCGTCGTTGCGGGCGAGGAAACGGGGGGGAGCCGCTCGCATCTGCCTTTGCGGCGGCATCGGCGGCGGCGGCGGCGGTGTCGCCGCCAGTGGAGACGCCACGAGGTGAGTGCGCGCGGCGAGGGGCGAGGAGGCTGTCGGCGGCCGCGGCGTCGTACCTAACGCTCTCTGCGGCGGGGCGCGCACAGTAGGGAGCGTCCCGGCGCTGACGTGGAGGAGTCTTTCGTACTCGTCCCCTCGCCACCCACCAACAGTACCCACCCACGCAGGCGCCCTCCTCTCCTATCTGCCTACCGTCCCAGCCCCGCCCGCCCCCCCACGGGTCCGACGCCATCCACCCCCTGGTCGCCGCCATGCAGTCACTCAAGGCCGCCCTCCTGTTTGCTGCCCTTGACCTCGCTGTAGTGGCTGCGGTGGACGGCGGTGCCGCAGAGGATGCGGCACGTGCGCCGGCCTTGAATGACAGCGCCACAGAGGAGACGTTTTCGGGGCCCAAGACGCCGGCCAAGCCTTCTTCGGCTTTTGGGCCTGGGCGTCTGGTCTTCCCCCCCTTCCGCCAAGGTATTGCTCCATCCGCATCTGTGACAGCCGCTGTGTGACCCGCTGCCCGTTGGCCTACTAAACAGTGGTGGTACGGCGCGCCGGCCAAGACGCTTAGGGCCCCAACCTGCGACGGCGGCACCATCGTTGACCGCTGCACGGCGCTCTCCTGGTGCCTCGGCTGCTATCGCTGCTGCGCCCACGAGATCGTCCGCGCGTGCACGTGCATCTGGGTGACCCGTCTTTGCAAGGTGCAGGCCGTTCCGACCAGGCCCACAGCGCCGAGCACAGGCGCGGTAATCCCGTAGCCGGCCGGTTCAAGAGGGGGGGCTGGGGAGGAGGCGGGTGTTGCCGCGCCGCCGCCGCTGCGTGTCGCCATGGTCGCCATCACCGCTGGTCAAAGACGGCCGCGCCTCGTTCAGGGAGTGGGTGGGACAGTGCCCTGCCCACACGCGCCGCCCCCCGACGTCGGTCGAGGACAGACGGCCCTGGGTGAGAGCGCGAACGGAGGCGTCGGGGTGAGGATGGCGAAAAAGCCAGGCTATTTCGCCATCGCACGTGGAGGGCATTCCGGTCGACTCCGGGGCGCCTGCAGCAGGTCACTGTACTGCGTTTATCTACTTTTTCTTTTCTTTGTCTCTTTTTTGTGGCGAAGCACTGCCACTGGCTTGCGGCATGGAGAGCTTGTTTTTCCCCCGACCGTCCTCTCCGGCTTACACTGTACCCGTCTTGCTCCGTCCTCCTGGGCTGACACGGACACTGTACCCGTCTTGATCCTCCCACTGACACCGCCATGGCGGTCGTGGTGCCGCTGCGCTTCAACCCTCCCCACGGTTCACGGATGGTGGAAATGCAGTCATAGTGACGCGCAACCGCCACTGCTCAGGGGGGCTCTTAGGGGGGGGGGGGTTCCACCGCCATTGCGCCTCCCCCCTCAATCTCTTCTCATATAGTGCAGCCCTCCCCCCATCACTCCCCCCTCACAAATGCAATCCCCCTCCCTTCACCCCCCTCGCCACCGACTGCTGACTTCCCACGTCTCTATCCGTTTTCCCGCCCTGCCCCGGCGACCATGGTCAGCAACTCCTATGCGCGACTGCCCGCGGAGCATGCCGCGAACGCGCCCGCCGCCGCCGCTGGAAGCGGCTGGCGATGGCGCACCGCCATGGTGGCGGCGGCGGTGACGGCCGGTGCGGCGGTGGCCGTTGTCACCGCGGTGGCGGCCAGTGGCCCGGACGCGGGGCTACCACGTAAGTGGAGGCGAATGGCTTGGAGGATTGGGGGGGAGAGGGATGCCCGCGGGCAGGATGTTGGGGGGAGAGGGGACGCCAGGTCCCCACGACAACGACGCCTTCCGCCGCGGGGATCGAGACCCGAGCTCCACACGGCGGGCATTGGCCAGGCAGGCGCGAACCGCCGCCGCGGTGGGGCGGTTACGGCGCCTGCGGCGACAGCCGGGGTACCCTCCCGCTTCTTTTTTCCCCGCTGGGTGGCAGGCTCCCAGCTCAATAACCAGCTGGTGCGGCTGGTACAGCTGCTCCACGCCGCCGCCTTGACCGGCGGTGTGCTCGTCCTACCCCCCAAAGACTGCCCGTCGGCGGTGACGGCGTGGCTCGACGTGGCCGCGCTGGTCCGGGCGGTCCCCGACGGCTCCCTAACAATGCCCGCCTTCCTCACCACCCCCGCGGGGCGATCACTGGTCGCGGCCGGCGCCATTCGGCCGGCCGCTGACGGCGCCTGTGGCGGCGGGGCGCTGGCCATCGGGCCCGGCGGCGCCGCTGGCACCGTCAAGGTGTACCCCGACTGGCTGGTGACACGGTCGGAGGACGACGAGCGGCCCCCCAAGAATGGCACGTGCGCGGCCGCCACGGCGTTTGAATACGTTGGGGTCGACAGTCTGACACAGCCACCGCTGGGAAGCGGCAGGGACGTGGCAGGGACTGCGGCGGTAGTCGCAATGCCACCGATGCCGCTGATGGGCATCCTTATGTCGGCACCCTGGCACTACTGCGGGCGGCGGGTGAGAGGGTGGGCCGGTGCATGGCGCGCCATACGGCCGCACCCCACCCTCGCCGGTGCAGCGGCTGCGTACGTAGCTGCCGCGGAGCCGCCGCTGGTGGCAGTCCACGTGAGGGACCTGGAGGACGGCGGCGTCCCGGCAGTGCTCGCCGTGACCGATGGAGTAGCCAAAGAGATCCATGCAGCGCTTCTTGCTCGAGCGGCCGCAACGGGCGTGCCCCCGCGCACCGTGCACGTTTCGCACGTGGGCGAAGCGCCCGCGCGGGTGCGCAATGCTCTTGCCGCGCGTCTTGCTGCGGCGGGCGGCTGGCAAGCCGCGGTGGTCGTCATGGGCTGCGCGCAGCTGCCGGGGTGCACGCTGCCGCCCTCTGCCGCGGCGAGTTCCTGCACCGCCCGCACGTGCGCGACCGCCACCCCCGACCCCGCGGCCGCAGAACGGGTGACGGAATTTTTGGCGTCCCGCGCGCCGGAGGGCAGTGACCGCGACGGCGGCGGCGTCGGCGGCGGCGTGGGCATGTACGAGATGGCCGTGTGGCTCGCGGCCGATTACTTTATCGGAGTCCGCGCGTCGTCGATGAGCGTCAATGCCGCGATGATGCGTGCGGCGGGCGGTCCCGGGGTGGGTGGCGATGGCCTCAGCCGAGTCCGTGACATGGCTGGCTTCCAGGCATTTGGCCCTTTCTACCGCGGCTGGACGCAGCACTATTGGACAAACTCGTGGGCGACGACCGTGGCGAAGGATATGCGCGTCAATGGCACTTTTCCGCTACCGGGTGGTGCAGTGGGGGTGCTCGTCTCAGAGATGGTGAACATGTGAATGTGAGCGGAACCGGTCCTATGCCAGGAATGCTTATCACCACTGCCACCGCCACACCCAAGAGCTTGAGGAACTTCATCCAGCTGCGAGGCCATGAGGCGGCTGGCCGACGGCGGGAAGGTCACTTGATGACTGCTACTTGTGGCCGCGCGACTCCCGCCGCCGTCGCTGCCCCCACCGCCGCTATCGCAACTGACACCGCGATGCCTTCGGCTTCCCTGCTGTCGTTGAGGCGGCTGCGATTGATCCACCCGCGGCTTCCTGCACGCACTGCCAGTCCCAGGCGACTACAGCCATCTGTTTGGAACCGACACGCTCGCTGTGGTGACAGCCGGTGTCCGGTGGGACACCCAGTTTACTGGGTTCACCTGCGCGCGCCCCTCAGTGCAGTGGTCCCTCTCCTGGATCCCTTTCCACCCTGCGGGCGAAGGTAGCTCTCCTGCTCCCATGCCTGCCCGGGCTCCTGTCTCAGTCCTTCTCTCGCGGTCAGCCCAGCTCCCACCGAGGCTCTCACCCCGAGTAAACGGGACGCTCTTGGCACGGGAGCTGCGCATGAAAAACATACATGGACCATGTGGTGGCCTCAACTGTTGCCATTCATGTCACTCGCGGATCCGCCGGTTGCCCCGAGGTCTCATCGCCACCGGCCTCCTATACGGAAAAAATGTAGCCCCAGAGAGCGACTTTTCTATTGGTCTTGCTGGGCACTGTAGTTGTCTTTGGGGAACGTCCCTCCTACTCTGAAGAACGACGAACAATGAGCACTGCTGTGGTCCAGGCGGCGCCTCAACATCCCTTTGTGTCTCTCAGAATGCGCACGTGGTTCTTTCGGTGTTACAGTATGTGGCCAGAGGCTCTGTCTAGGACACCCCGCAGTGGTTCCATAGACAACCCCACAGCTCTGTTGGGACATTTGGGACAGACAGGGGATAGGGGAACGACTGGTAAACCTGCCAGACACGGCCGTGGGGAAGGGGAGGGGGGGCGGCGGTTCAGGCTGCATCATTGCATTGTCGGGGGGGTCACAATGTCGGTATGACAATGGGTGCTGTTTTGTCTGCCTGTATTGCCCGGGAGCAATCATAGATCGTCTTGGAGTGCACGACCTGTGCAGGTGCGCAGGCGCCTACGTGTGACGGCCCTCCTCGACAATGACCTGCATGATTGAAGCACCACTGGGGCAGACACGCCCCACCAGCGCAGAGCAGCAGTGGGACACTGAGAAAAACTCTGAGGATATGTAAAGAAGCCCAGGGAAGCGGTATCTGCCAGATCGGGCTGAGCGGGCTGCTGGTGGGCTAACCCTGTCGCTTCCTGTTTGCGCGCCACAGCACCGCCCGCTCACCCCGTTGCGCGCGCACGTCCTTCCTGCTATTTCCTCCCTGCCCCCCCCCACTCCGCCCCCCACCACAACAGATTCACACTACCAATCCCCTGCCCATGACTTCCACACCGTCTCCTCCAGGGTGGGCACTCAGCTGCTGCACGCGGCCGGCGGGGCCTACGCGCGGACGGTCCCCCCCAATCCTCCCCTTCGCCGCGGCACCGCTGCCTATTTTGGTGACGGCGGCTCCTCCACCGCCGACTTTGCGGCTGCCGCCAACCTGGCCGCCACCCACCCGTCGCCGCTGCTGCTGCTGAGCCGCAACAATGGCTGGGCCATCAGCACCCCCGTGTCGTCCCAGTGGGCGTGCGACAGGGTGGCGGGCCGGGCGGGGGGGGGGTACGGGGTTGCGGCGGACCACAGCACGTCGGACGACGCGTCCCGCTACCGCGACGCGCCGCGTCTGGCCGCCGCCGCCGCGGCGGCGGACCCGGTCACCCGCCTGCGAGGTGCGCTCGCGGCGGCGGGCTGGAGGGGGGGCGCCCGCGACGCGGACGTGGACGACAGCGCGCGGGAGCAGCGCGCGGCGGTGGCGGCGGCGGTGGCGGCGGCCGAGGCGGCGGCGGCGCCGTCTGCGGCGAGCCTCTTTGAGGACGTCTACGATGTGCCGCCGCCGCGGCTGGCCGGCCAGCGGCGGGAGCTGCTCGGCCACCTGCGGCGGCACCCGACCACCTACGCGGGTGCCAGTCGAGTAGGGCCGTCGAGGCTGGACGGGACGAGTAGATAGGGGGTGGAGGGGCAGAGGCGGGTGCCAGTCGGCCTGGCGGCGCGGCAAAGTATGAACGCCGTCACTTGGTGAGATAGCTCTCCCCGCCTTCACTCCACAGCGGTTTCGTCATCATTGGTAGCCCGTCTGTTTCTAATGTCGACCACGCACTAAAATGTCTTGGTGACGCCTACCAATGTGAGTGACAGTGTATCCTTCCCAAAGTACACCCAGATGTGCCCTTGCCTCACTTTAAGGCACAAGAGATTGCAGCAGCACGGCTCCACGCCTCCAGAAGCGCCAAAAGTGAGCTCTGAGTCACATACTCTTTCGATGGCTCATGCTGTGCCCACTACAGAGCGGCGGCGTGCATCTCTGAGCGTGCCGCTCTGGGAGTGTGAATCCAGACGTCCTGTACATACCTACAGATGCCGCCATTGATTTCTGCACCTCCCGCCTTCCGCCACGGCTGTGGGCGGCCGCACCGCGACGCTGCCGCCAGCCAGCGGGGGCCGTGACGGGTCATCCCACGGCGCATCACTGGGCACGGATGTTTGTGCCTCGTAGCCCCCCCCCCCTGCACCCTCCCCCGCCTGGTCCGCCACGGGGCGGAGCCGTCCGCCAGTCTCCCTCCCTCCCCGCTCCCCGCCTTTTATGGTCGGGTGTGCTCTCACGCGAGTCCCAAAGGCCCCCCCCCCCGTACCCCTCCCTCCAGTACCTCCCCCTGACCCTCCTGCGTGACAACCACCTCCGCCAGACTCACTCCCCCCCCCTGCGCGTGGTAGCATGGCAACGTTGGCGGACCTGCCCCTAGACGTGCTGGAGGTCGTTGCGTACCGCCTGTGGAAGGCCGAAGAGTGGGACACGCTGAGGGCCATGGCGCTGACCTCCCGCTGGATCGCCGCGGCGGTGCGGCCGGGTGCCTTGACGTGGCTGCGCTCCGCCGAAATCGTCCCCACCATCTACCACGAGAACAGGCGGACCGTTTGGGGCGGGGACGCTCCGCTGTTTGTGCCCCCACTCTGCTGGGGGGACATGGACCTGGTGTGGCACGACGCCCGGCCGCCGCCAGTGCCGGCTGAACCAGATCGGCGGTTACTCTGCTGCCGCCTAAGGCGGCTGCAGCCAGCCGGGGAGTGGCTACAGGGGCGCATCTTTCGGGACCACCCCACGGGGATGTTGATGGTGGGCGGCGAGCCGCCTGCGGCTGGGGGGGACGCGGGGGGGACGGTAACCGTGGGGGGGGAACCTCCGCCCGACCCGCCGCGTCGGGCTGCGCAGGTGGCGCCTGCCGTCGTCCGCCTCCGCCTGGGTGGCGGGACTGCTTCGGCAGGGGCTCTGGCGGCGGCGACCGGCGCCCACCCCGAGCTCTGCCGCGTGCGAATGTCCCCGCTGGACGGCAGCCCATCGGATGAGGTGGTGGACCGTCTACTGTCGGTGGCAACAGACGCAGACGCCGAAGACGACGCGATGCAGTTGCGGGATGTGTGTGCAGCCGTGGTGGAAGGGGTCGGCCCCCTGCGAGTGTTTTTTATCGAAGACCTTCGGCGGGAGCAAGGGGCAGGCGTGGGATTTGTTCTCAGGGAGCTGTCCGAGACGTTTTGTGCCGGCTTCCTCATTTCCGCACTGGACTAAAGTGTGTTTCACGCTGTAATACCTAAGGAAAAAGAATAGCTCTTCATACATCGCAGAAACTCGACGTACCGGCCTCCGTACAGGAAAAGAATGAAGGTCGTTTTTCTGAGACGTCTACTCATGGCTAGCTACGCGTACATCTGCATCTCTTGCAGACGGGCTGCATGTTCGCTCCTTATCTTGTTGTCTTTCACAGAGGGGAGGCGGTTTCAGTGCGCTGGCAGGGGCGCCACGCTCGCTGGAAGAACCAGTCGCGTCACGTGGGGGCGTCCTCACAGCGCTCGCCGACCGTCGACCGGGAAAGTGAAGCGGGGGGGAGGGGGGGGTGGCCGCCTGGGCCATGGGATGTGTGGCGTGAGCAGCCCGCCAGTCACACAAAAGAGGAACAAAAAAGAACAGGGCGTTCTAAAATCCGTAAAAGACGACAAGAAGTGCGACAAGGACGCCGGTGTCGCGCGCCCCCCTCACACGGGCGTCACACAGAGACAACGGTGAAGCGACGCGCGGAAGCACCACCCCCCCCCGGCACCTCCCGCAACCCAAAGTCCACCTCAGGAAACGCCTTGGAGCTCCGTCGCACCGCGTCCAGGACCCACGGGCTCAGACTAGGCGGGACTCTCCCGATGTAGTAGTCTGCCTCCAGCGCGTCGCGCACGATGGCCACAGCCAGGCGGGCTAGGGCGTCCGTGGCAGCGTCCCAGGCCTCCGTCTGCATCTTGCCCGCCCCCCCCACGCCCTCATCCTCTTGTTCACTCCCCTGGCCCACCAACAGCAGGCCCTCTCGGTCTTTCTCCGTCCACACCGGTCGGAGGGCGCCCGCCAGCAATCGAGGCAGGGCGTTCCAAATAAAGTTGGCAAGACTGTGGGTTGACAGATAGGGGACCGCCGCTGCCCAAGACGCCGCCCGCGCAGCGGGGGGCCCAGATGTCCATGGCAGGCGCGCGTAAACCAGCCAGTGGGAGTCACACCCGAGCAGTCCCGCTTTACGGGCTCCCGCTTTCAGGAGGCTCAGGGCCACCAGCAGGTCTTCCACAGTCTGGTCGCGGCCCACCGCCGGGTTGGTGGTGTTTAACAACAGAGGAGCCTGCACCAGCCGCGTGCCGCGACTGGTGCCGCCGCCGTGGCCACCAGCGTCGGTGCGGCTGCCGCTGCCGTCACCACCACTGCTAGCTCGGACGGTGCAGTCTCTACCCCCGACAGCGGGATCCACAAGCATGCGCGCCGCCAATGCAACAGGGCAGGGGGTCGGCAACACGGACAGGAACCCCTCAAGAGCCTCCATGGCGCGGTCCTGCACCTCGGGGGACGTTGCTCTGCCGCGGATCGATATCAGGCGATGCATGGCCGCAGCCATTGTTGAAAGGACGGTGGATGGCGGGACGCCGGCGAGGGGGATGATGATGGGCAGCGGGGAGGTGGTGGCGAGGGCCGACGATGGAATAGAGATCCACAGGCGACAATGGCGAGGCCTTTCTAGTGGTGTGGTGTCAACGTGCAGCAGCCGCAGGGGGCCAGCTTGGGGGTGTGGGGCTCGCCGTGGGTGTGCTACTGGCCACGGAGATCCTGCACCTTCCGTGAGAACGGACTTCAGTCCTTTAGCACGCAATCAGTTGTATACTTATCTAGAGTAACTTAGTTTACAATAATTATGTACATAATGCAAGGGGGCCGGAAGCGCCTGTGATTTATACGAGAACAGTTGTGTCCTGTATTTTGGCCATACGCGAGCAAGTTCAATCAGGTTATGGAGTGTCCGGCCCTCCTGCTCGGGAAAGATTGCAGGGATGGCTCGTGTGCCGGGAACCTCCTGGAACTAAGTCTTCACACCACTTGCTTTGTGGCCACGGCTAGGCCCATCGCGACCGACAGCGGCTGCAGGTGATGTCCTGTCCCCACTTCCGTCCACGGAGGGAAAGCCAGCAGTAGATCCAGGGCGATCGCTCGGTTGGTTGGCAGACATATTGAGGGAGCCCAAGAAGCTCGCTCGTGTCACGTCGCACCCGTCCTTCCCCGACACACCTCCACCGTGCCTTCCTGGTGTGCAAGGAACTTTAGAGCAAGCGCCGTCAGATTGGGAGGTGCCGGTGGGGAGTCATGAGGGATCGTGCGAAGAGGATGGGCGGGCAAGCGGGTGGTTCGGTGGGTCGGGGATGCGATGGGGGGCGTGGGCGCGGTGGTGGGTGGGGTGGAGTGGGCGCCCGCGGGTCGCACCAGTGTTTCCACTTGGCCATCACATAACCGGTGCCTTCCATAAGTATGCTGGAACCCTCCCTGCAGGTCCTGTGGCAAAAACCACTAGCACACACGGCATCCAAGTTGGGGCGGTGTGCTAGGGCTGCCTCCCGTGTCGGGGGAACCGGAAGAAGTGCAAGTCGCACACACTCTGTCCCTGTTGTGGGGCAAACCCCCCACGGACAAACAAGAGGATGGTGTGTGGTCCAACAGTTTCTTGGTCGGGACGGGGACGCAGGGCCAAGCCCCGCTGTCCCTCCCCTTATCCCCCCAGGGTCCCCTCAGAATCTCGCCACTCAGAATCTCCCACCCCAGCACCTGCCCACCGGGCCACACGAAAATTCAAGACGATAAATGCAGAAAACCCTCAAATCCAAGTTGGATTTACTACTAAGCTAACTATCCCAAACTTAGGGAATATGGACCCAAATGCAGGGGGAGGAACGGATCAGGCTAGTGGCCTGCCGCCCCTTGCATGGCACGTGTTGCCCCCCTACCTGGGGGTCAATGCTGCCACACTCCCCTCTCCTCAGTTCCGACCGACCCGGTCGGCCCTGTGAGGGGGTGCGTAAACGCACGTCTCGGCGTTGGGGGCGCGACTTGCTGTCCCCCATCGAGTACGTAACACGGATGTGGAGGCGGTCACGTTGACCGCCCCTCTCCTCAAGCTTGCCCACTCGGCAGCTTGCTCTCCTCAGTTCACACTTCACCATCACCACCACCTCCCCTTCACCATCCACTGGGCCGCCCCACGCTGGGGAGGCCACCCGTATACCCACGATCCGAGTCCCCCTCAACTCGAGGCGGGTCTCGTGCTGCGATAGCCAGAGCGTCTCTCCCCAACTTGGGGAGAGCCATGGCGACTCCGGGAGTGGAGACGGACTCTCTTGACGAGCGCATGGAGGACACCTCCTACGGGGCAGCACCCGCCGGGACTTCCGGCGGGGGCTCCGCGATCGCTCCGGGGGACGGGACTCCCGCGTCACCCGGCTTTGGGTTGACGGCGGGGTCTCCCCCGGAGGCGGGACAAGTTGTCCCGCGTGAGGCCTTGGGGCGGTGGTTTTACCCCGCTTGGCCTCTCTATGAGGAGGGGCTGACTGTTCTTCGCTGTGGCCGACTTGGCGCAGCGATGGGCCGGGTGTGGGACCGCCTACGGGAGAAGTATCCCCGTAGGGTCGGGTTCCCTGCCGGCTTCAGGACGGACCAGTTTGCCTTCCTGGACGATGAGGAGGTTGAGGACGTTCAGCGTGCCAAGGCCATGGTGGACCGCGGGGGAACTATCCCGGGTCCCGGCGACTTGCCGACCTTCACGTGGGACGCTGTGGCAACTCGCCCACCGTACCTCCACGAGGCCGATCCGCACACTCATCACTTTGATGTGCGGATGGAGAAAGACTTCCGGCGAGGTCCCTACTTGGTGACCTCGGCTCAACTTGAGTTTCCTCAACAGTCTGCTGCCAGTAAGGAGCAGTACTATCCGAAGAAGCCCGAGTGGTGGCCTCAAGTTGAGGTCCCCTACGAGTTCCCGGCGTTGTTGCCACGGTTGCTTGACCACTTCGGCTCCGTCATGTTGACGGCTGCCCCTGATCACCTGGTGTGGGCCATGTTGGCCACCCAGTGGCTCCTCGAGGTCATGTCGACCTGGGTGTCCTGTGTTCAGCGGCGGGGGATGCTCTGCCATCTCCCCCTCCGGCTCCTCCACGGTTTGGAACAGCTCACCCCTCAGCTAGTTGCTGAGGGGTGCTCATCAGGACAACTCACTCTACTTGAGGAGATGCTCCGGCTCCATAAGTTTATCGAGTGGGAGAGCATTGAGCACAAGTTGCGCCGCCCCACTCGTGGGCCCAAGGACGATGGCGCACTTCGCCAGTTCGTGTGGGTCGCTCGTGAACTTCACGACGGCCGTGTGGTCCTACGAGAGGGGTTGGGCATCGGGGACTACCCGTATGCCCCGGGGGTGGATCGCCACACTGCGCCACCCCCGGACAAGCCCATAGTTATGGCCGTGCCGTCCTATGATGACCATATGACTCAACCCACTGCGGGGGCCCCAAGTCGGGGTCGCAGTTACACCCGGGTACCGCCACCTCGACGGGCCCCTCCGCTTCCTCCTGTTCCTTTCCAACCTCACGGGAACATCCCGATCAGCGTGGCCGTGGAGTCTTCCACCCCGGTGTCCCCCAACTTGGGGGCCACCCTCCTGACGGTATACCCCAAGTTGGTGTTGCCGCCCACGCCTCTAACCTCAGAGATGATGATCACCACGTTGGTGCGCACCATTTCCTGGTTGGCCGCGTCGACCGCAACCCTACAGAGTTCCGAGACTCCTCAACTTGAGGAGCGCGTTCGTACTGCAGTGGCGACCGCGAGTTGCGAGTCGGTGGCGGAGTTTATGACAGCCGAGTTGGCTCGCATTGGGGCTATTATGCCCCAGCCAGCCCCACTTGGGCGTGGCAAACGTCGCGCGAGCCGGGCATACTCGCCTCCTCGCCGTCGTCGCCGACACTCGCGGCGCTCTCCTTCCGTATCGGAAGACGAGTTGTCTTACTCCGTTTCGGAGTCCTCTACCCCGTCGGAGACGGAGTCTATCCAGCGTCTGCGTCGCAAACTTGCGCGCAAGACCAGGCAGAAGAGTGGCCACGGTCGGCGCCACTTGCGCGACCGTGAGGGGCGCGACGGTTCCGACTTGGAGCCGCCGCCCCCTCCAACAAGTGGAGACCGTTATCGGCGTGGGTCTCGCCGCTCGCCTCCACGTGAGGGCGAGGGCCGTGGAGTGGGAGAGTCTAGCATGCGTGCCTAGTTGGTAGCTGCCTTTGTTGTGAGAGTGTGAGGGTTAGGGCTGTAGTTAAAAGCCACTCTGCGTACCACTTCGACTTGAAGCACTCTCTTGGCACTGTTGTTCGGCCTTCCCTCACGTTGAGGGAGGGCTGTTAGGGTCTATCTCATTCCGGGCACAGTACGCCCGGACCTTCTCAGCGGGAAGGTCCTCCACATACTCCCACGTATCATCCTTGGCTTTGTAGCCAAACCAACGCACCCTCAACATGAGGCGGTCAGTGTCTTCATCCCATCCGTGGTCGATGAACTTATCGAACACGTACTCCTGCGGGCCCTATTTCGCCGCAGGCAGTGAGGGGAGGCGCCACGCTTCCAAAGCACGCGCCCAAGCTGGGTCGCCTGCAGGCGGTGGTGCAACTTTGACCACGTCCTGTCCGTTCACTGTGCGGACCCCATCGTCACTTTCGATGGTGAAGCGCCGCCCATCAGTACGAAGGACCTGGTACGGTCCCTTCGTCTGGAATACCAGCTTACCCCCAGTTGGGGTGTGCGAGTGTACCAGCACCCAGTCACCCTGCTCGGGGACATGTTTAGCATTGCGCACCTTTTTGTCAAAGGTACGCTTGTAGCGCTTTTGTGCTTTGTCCATCTCAGCCCTGACTTTAGGGATGAGGTTTTCAAGCCTAGCGGCGAACTCCGCCTTACTCTCAGTAGGAGTAGGCGTACTGCCACCATCCTCCCTAGTTGGGAGCGACCGCCGCACGGCAATAGACCGCACGCGACGGGGGGTCACAAAAGCGAGGGGTACTTCCCCTGTAGATGAGTGAACCTGCGAATTGTAGGCAGTAGTAAGGATAGAAATGTATTGGTCCCACGTCTTCACGTGCTCACTCACATAGTGGCGCAGCTGCCTAACAATAGTTTTGTTGAAGCGCTCCACCTGCCCATTAGTTTGTGGGTGGTAGGGGGTGGCATAGTTTGCCTTAACCCCCAACATATCCAGCACTCCCTGAAACAGTACAGACGCAAATTGCGGTCCATTGTCCGATAGTGTACTATCTCGGATGCCATACGCGGCAACCCAGTGATCTAGGAAGGCTGACACGACCGACATGGCCGTGATCTCTGCCAGTGGGATCGCTCGCGTAAGTTTCGTGAAGCGGTCACAGATGACCAGGAGGTACTGGTTGCCCTCCTCGGTCACTGGCAGTGGCCCAAGGATGTCCATCGCCAACGCGGCGAAGGGCTCCTTGGCCGGGAACAATAGCATAGCCGTACTAGGCCGCCGTTCCATCTGACGGTTCTGTGCCCAACTTGTGCAGGCAGCCACCCAACTGTAGATGTCCACCACCATGGACGGCCAGTAGTACCTGGTCCTCAGGGTCTGGTACAGTTTACTAGACCCCAGGTGTCCACCCGTGGGAGCGTTGTGCTCCCTCTCAAGGATACTGCCCTTGAGGGATGCGGGGACGACAAGTTGTTCGGTCCCCTGGAATACCCCCCTCCTCATGAGGAGGCCATCGTCTCCGATGAATAACCGCGTCTCCGCCACTGTATCCAGTGTATCCCTCTGCGACTTGCAGAAGGGATCCTCGGCCTGGGCCTTCACCACATCGTCCAGGGACAGGGGCAAGTACTTCTTGTTCCCTGGCGCCTCGGGGTTCAACGCCTGACCCGAGCGCGTGACTACCCCCACGATGGGGATGTCCTCATCGACTGGGTTAGTGTCCAGCCCCTCGGTAGGTAGGCCGTTCCTTGGCCAACTTGGCCTGACGCTCCTGGCGTTGTTCCTCCCGCAACTTGCGGTAGGCCTCGCCTCTGCGATAGGCGAACCTGGCCAACTCGGCCAGGGTCGCCCGGGCAGTGCTATGCTCCCGGGTCTCCATCCGGACTGACCAATGGAGTCCCTCCACAAACCGACTCTTCACCACAGCTTGTGGATGAAGAAACCCACAAAGATTGTTGAGCTTACGGACTCGCTCCGCAAAGGACAACTCGTCCTCCGCCTCTTCCTGATGGGCTTGCGTAAACTCCTCGACTTGAGAAGCCAACGCTGCCTCATCAACCATGGCTCTCAACAACCAGTTGACGAGCTCCAAATAGGACGTCACCTCCCCAGCGCCTCCACTTGAGGAGCTGGGCATGACGGACATAAGTTCTGTCCGTAGGTCGCCCTTCGTAAACTCCTGTAGCATGTAAAAAGCCATGCCTTCACTTATGGCATTGTCGTCACAGGCTTTTGTGAAACGACGTAGGAACTCAAAGACACGGAGGGGGGGAGTTCCGTCCCACTCCGCTTTGTGCCCAAAAGAATGAAGTGCATTCTTCTTGGCACGGCCCATGGCTCGGGCCTGGTCAGGACCATACGCCACCGACTTGTTGTGGAGGGCGTAGGTCTCACAGTCAAAGATCCTCTGGTAAACCGGGTTGGCTACCTGGATCTTGGGCGGCACCTCACGTTGAGGGAACAGCCGCTGTGGCACTGGGGTAAGTTCACTCTCAGTGCCTGTCGTCCGGCGCGGCGCGCTTGGTGTAGCCGCCGGCGTTTCCGGGGGGAACTCCCCCGTGAAGGGCGTACGCCCCACCGAGTATGGTGTGGCTCCCTCGTTGGGAGTCACAGGTGTCGCCCTCAGTTCGGGGCGACCAGAGATAGGCGTAAGGGGGGATTCCCCCTGGGCCTGCGGGCTCGAAAGCCCCAATCCGGTTTGGACATTAAGGCCATCTGGCAAACTCGCCACAATCTGATTCAGAATAGTATTCGTCATCGTGACCACCAGGTCCGGCAAAGTCTGCCGCAACACATTGGTCGCCTCCCGACGGACAGTTTCCGCGAGGAGTGGATTGACGACTCCAGTTGAGTCTCGGTCCGCCTCCGGGAGTCCACCTGAGGGGTAACCACGTTCCTCAGGGGTCTCAACCGGGGGCATGGGCGCGAGCCCACCGCCGACCAACGGAGGTCCACCGTCCTCCGAAAGCCTAGTTGGCGACGACTCCAAGCCAAAGTTGGCTCCAACCCGAGTGGAACCCGCGGGGACAGTCCTCACCCCTTGGGACGTTCCCGTTGAGTATACCACACGGTGGCCAGACTCCGGCCCACCCACATCAGAAGTGTCACCCGAGTGAACTCCCGACTGAGTCGGGGTGGCCTGTTGCCCGCCCGTACTTCCAGTCCTGCTGGCTTGAGGGACCTCTAGTCCCTCTGCGACCCCAGGTAAACCCACCTGTGTCTCACCAGTATTCAAAGGCACTGAAGTACGTGCGTCACCCGTGTACTCCCCGGACGACGGGGGGTCCGAGCTAGCCATGTTGGCTGACGATCCGTATGACACGGTCCAAGACCACCGTTCCTCTGAGACAGAGGGCCCCCTACACCCGGGTGCACCCGGAGGTAAAGTTTACCTCTGTCCCCTGCTGCTCCACCAAATGTGGCAAAAACCACTAGCACACACGGCACCCAAGTTGGGGCGGTGTGCTAGGGCTGCCTCCCGTGTCGGGGGAACCGGAAGAAGTGCAAGTCGCACACACTCTGTCCCTGTTGTGGGGCAAACCCCCCCACGGACAAACAAGAGGATGGTGTGTGGTCCAACAGTTTCTTGGTCGGGACGGGGACGCAGGGCCAAGCCCCGCTGTCCCTCCCCTTATCCCCCCAGGGTCCCCTCAGAATCTCGCCACTCAGAATCTCCCACCCCAGCACCTGCCCACCGGGCCACACGAAAATTCAAGACGATAAATGCAGAAAACCCTCAAATCCAAGTTGGATTTACTACTAAGCTAACTATCCCAAACTTAGGGAATATGGACCCAAATGCAGGGGGAGGAACGGGTCAGGCTAGTGGCCTGCCGCCCCTTGCATGGCACGTGTTGCCCCCCTACCTGGGGGTCAATACTGCCACAGGTCCCGCTGTGCTAGCGTCAAGGGGAGGGCTGCCCGAGAGCCCCAGCACGTGCTCCAGCATCACGTGCTTGGCTGGGAAAATACACACAACTCGACTGTAAATACGACAAGTCAGAGTATCGTGCTTTTCTATAAAATGCCCGGACACCGTGCTGCGGCGTTTCTCATGTCGGAGGTGGACCACCAAGTCGCGAGGGCATGGGCAGCCAATGGCAGCTTGGGCAACCCAGGCCTGTCCACGTGTCTGAGCCTGCTGCCGGTACTCTGGTGAGTGCCGTTGACCAAGGCCAGACCTCGCGGGAGAGGTGTCCATATTGATGCAAGTTGTCTTCTTGCCTGGTGGCCCTGTCTCTGCGATCGATCGAAGCTCGTTCCCAACAGACTCAGCGTGAATGGGATCCGCAGCATTTCAAAGTTTACCCTTTACATTTCCTGGCACATTGCGATATTTGATGAGATCGACTGATGAAGGCTCGACAGCCACACAATGACAAGCCTCGAGTTGACAGGCCACTATTTGAAATCCGTGGAGTGCTTCTGGTGGCGGATTGTCCGTCACCGTCGTCGCCTCCTCTACCGACGTCGCAGCGATCTGGCTGCGGGACGGCTGCTGGCGATCGGAGGCGGCGGCGGCGGCGGCGGCGGGAACGTTGGTGACGGCGGCGGCAGCGACGATGGTGACGATCATGATGTGCTGTCGTAGTGCTCGCCGTCCGTCTTTTTGGCGGCGGTGGGTGTCCGAGGCGACGGTGGCGGCGGCCCCGTCCGCGGCAATGACGGCGTTTGACGGTCGTGACGTCGGTGGGCGTCAGCGTCGGCGGTGGCGGTCGATGGCCACCTCGACGGCAACGGCAGGTGTGCTCGTCTGTGGTGGTGGAGGGGGGGGGGGTGGGGGGGGGGGGCGGAGGAGTGGGGGGGGGGGGGGGGTGGAGGGGGGGAGGGGAGTGGAGGGGGGGGGGGGAGGGGCTGTGGTGGCTGTGGGTGGTGGGCGACGGTGGGGGGGGGAATGATTGCTGTGGTTGTGGTGGTGAGCGACGGTGGGGGGGGGGGATGGTTTCCATGATGTTTGATGGGGTGTCGGCGGTGGAGGGGGTCGTCGTGGCGGCGTCGATGATCATCTGCGGTGGCGGAAAGGGCGGGTGCGTTCATTCACGGCGGCAAGGGGTGTCCACGTACGTGGCGATTTAGGTGGGGGGAGGTGCACGACGGTGGTAGTGGTTTGATGAGGGGACGGGGGGGGGCTGCTGCGGCTGTGATGTTGGGGGCGGGTACGGGGGGGATTGCCTTGAGGGTGACGGGCGGGGGGGTACGGTGGTGAGGGGAGGTATACGGAGGGTGGAGGGACTTGTTGGTAGAGCGCTCGTGATGGGGGGGGTGGTGGATGCTTGGAGAAGTGGTGGGTGGTAGGAAGGGGGAGGGTTGTGGGGGGTGTGGAGGAGGGGGGGAGGGTGCTTGAGTAGGTGGGGTTCTTGGGGGGAGTAGGTGCTCGGGGGGGGGGTGGGTCATTGGGGGCGACCCCGCCGCCTCTTGTTTTTTATCACTAGTTTTTTCCATGTTTTCTTTTCCCGTAGCGTTGAAGTGGTGGGCGAGTTTTATGGCTGGTCGTCGTGGCTGCTTGGCAGGTGCGAGGGACTGCGGCGGTGGCGGCGGTGGGCTGCGGCGGTCGTGGACGGGGACGGTTGCGGGGATGTCGTCGCTGTGGCAGTCTTTCGCGGCGGTTTTCCGCCGCGGTGCTGCTCGTGGCCGCCCCCAGATGTGACGACAGCGGTATGGGGGTAGCGGCGGCGTCGATTGTGCTCTGGGGGTGCAGGCGAGCGGCGACGGCGGTTGCGGCTGGGGGGGGTGGTGACGGTCGCTGCTGCGGGCTGGGTTAATGGGAGGAGAACGAGCGGCGGCTGTGGAGGTGCTACCGCTGGGGACGCTGTTTGTCCTCGTCCGTCGTGGTGGAGGAGTGGTGGGGGGGGTGGACACGACTGCGTTGGCGTGCTGACGGGGGCCGGCGGAGGGGACAGCTGTTGTCGTCGTGGTAGGAGTTGGGGGGGTTGGCCATGATTGTGCCGGCTGTGGGGGGAAGACGGTAAGAGGCGCTCGACGTCGGGGGGGGGAGGGGGAAGGCCGCAGAGTGCTCGTAATCGTGCAGCTTGTTTGGATACTGTGGGGGGGCTTGTGCTGGGGGGAGCTTCGTGCTGGGGGGGGGGCGGGTTTTAGGTAGGGGGAGGGGGGGGCTGGGGGAAGGGCGGGGATGCAGGGGTAGTGGGGTCGCCACCGCAGAGTCCTTTTTGTTTGCACAACTGCTCTACTTCAATATTCTATTTCTCCCCGAGTGTTTGTGACAGGAACGCTTCGTGCTTGTTCGTGATGGTGGGGATCGTCTGTGGAGGCGCCGCGGAGGTGGGCTCGTAGAGTAACGGGTAAAGTGACGGGCGAATTCCCCCTGCCGCCGGGCGCCCCCCTCACGGGTGGCTGCACGGGGCGACGGCGACGTTGCCGGCGGCTGCGGCGCCTCGGCGCGCGCGGCCGCCGGCTCCACCGGGCGCCCGCGCGCGAGGCCTCTCGTCCGTGGCGGCGGCGGCCGCTTGCGCACGCCACGGGCGACGGCGGCGGCGGGCGTCGCGGCCGCGGCGGCCGCATCGGAAGTGACGAGGCCAGTCGCCGTGGCAGGGGTGCGGGGTGCAGCGACCGCAGCGCGGGACATAGTGGAGGCGGCTGGCGGCGGTGGTGCTCGGGCTGTGAGTGCCACCTCCCCCCACCGCACCCAGCCGCAGCGAGGGGGGCGCCGCCGGTCGGGCGGGCGACCCCGCCTCCGGGGGCGCCCGCGGCTGCGGCAGCGGCGTTTGCGGTGGCGGTGGCGGCGGCGGCGGTGGGGATGGTGGCTGTTGCGGCGGATATGGCGGCGGCGGCGGCGGCAGGGACGCGGTCGCGGCGGCGGCGGCGGCGCCCCTGCCCCTCCCGCCCGTCCGCCCCCCCCCCCGCTGCGCGGCCAGGATGCGCACGCGCGACGGCGACGGCGGAGTTGCGCAAGGTCGCTCAGCGGCTGGCGGGCCTCCCCAGGCCGCCCTCCTCGCCCTTCCGCGCCCCCGCGGCCGGCTCAGCCACGTCAGCCGCCACCCGACGAGGAGCTTCGCGGTACCACCGCCTATCGGACCGACCAGGGGAGGCAGCAGTGGCAGTGGCAGGTGCGGCAGTGGCAGTGGTTCATATACTTCGTCTTTTTCTCTGTCAACGCCTGACCCTCCTCAGAAATACACGCACGCGCTCCGCTTCGCGACGGCCAGATGGCAGGCGCAACGCCAGCCGAAGTCTGCCACCCCTACATGCTACCCGTTGCTCCTTCCACAACACCAGCTAACCTCCCCCGCGTCCCTCCCACCCCCCCCCCACGCCCCCCTCTCCCCCAGCTCACGCATCCAGCAACACGGCAGCGACAACATAGGGGTGGGAGCCAAAAGGAGTCTCGGCTAGGTGACGGGCCACTGGCCGCCGCGGCCTACCTGCGGACGCCACCACGGCGGGGGTGGGTCACTCACGCTGAACCCACCGCGACCAACCGCACCCCCGCCGCCCCCACCCCATTCTCTATCATCGGCACACCCGCTCCAAGCGCCACCAATTCTCCCCCCCCCGTGGCGGCCCGGCGGCGACGGCGCCAGCGCAATACCGCCGCCGCCCTCCCCCCCACCGCAGAGGCTATGCTTGCGCCACCCGCCTGCCAATGAGTCTCTTCCCCCCAGCCCCCACCCGCCCCCTACCTGCTGCCGCCGCCACCGCCCCAGCCCACCTCGACAGTTGCGGGCGCCAACGCGGCCGTGGCCGCCTCGGCATCGTCACCGCCGCCGCCGCCAGCGCCTCGGCGCCACCGCCAACTCCGCCGCCACTCCTACCGCTGCCGCTGCCACCGCCGCTGCCATTGCCGCGAAAGCTCTCGCTGACGGAGCAGCACATGGGGGGGGAGAAGGTTGAGGTGGCGAGGATGGTGGGGTGACGACGGTGGCGGATGTGGGCGGTGGACAGTGAGGGGGACGACGGTGCGTGCTCCCGGAAGAAAAAGCTTCTGGTAGCTGCCAATGGTCAATGGGTGCTTCTGGGCCTCACGCGGGAGATCACCATAAAAAATGGGTGCTAAATATTCTTGTACAGCGTGTTCCGTGGTTATTCTTGCGATAGGACGCTCGACTGGAGTGCCGGAGGGAGACCCATCCATTCCGAGGTCCCACGAAGCCACGAAGTCGATACAGGCGCCGGAGAAGGCTATCGCAGCCTCCTCGAAGTGGCCGGTGTGTGTGCCATGGTGGGAAGGCGATCAGTCGGACATGGGTTCTCTGCAGAGCGACCTCACGTCATTGCCGAAAAACAGCACACGACTCTGTTTCTGACGCGAACAATCAACGTCCCCGAGGTTCCCATAACACGAGAGAATGGGAGATCCTCTGTTGATCAACTGTTCTTTGCTTGTCCAATGGCAAGCCGCTATGAAACTCCAACTTGTGGAGGGCAGCGTCCAAAGCTCCTTGACGCGGTCTGGAGGCTGCGGCGTTCCGAGCCCATTTCAGGCGTGGCTGGTGTCTGCGGCTGCAGCTTTCCAGCCAATTGGCGGCAGGGGCGCCCCCAGTGCCTCAGTTAGCAGATGGATCGGCCGGAAGCCGACCTGGGGAATCGTAACGTGCGGCGTTTGCACCCCATTCTAGAGGGCCACCCGGCGCGGTGCGCAGGTATTTTCAGCGAATAAGTGGGTGTAGCACAATAGGAATCCGTCTCACGTCCACTCTCAGGGAACACTCACCAAGGGGGATCGGCACCAACGTCACCGGGAGGCCAAGGTTGCTGTCCTTGGAGCGCAAGCCACGGGACCAAGATGGGAGCCCAAATGGGAGGGGTTTGTTGTTCTACCTTGGCCGGCGGTGGATTCGCCACCGGCCCCCTCGTTATAAACCCTCGGAGACACTACTAACTACCCTCCACCCCAAGATGCAAGTCCCTCTGGTCATACGTAACTTATAGATACCGTGACCAGTACGGACTCTCAAATTGAAAGTTAAGGATTAGAAGTAGCCCCCCTAATATTAGGGTCACAATACGGACAACCATATTGCTACATATCCCCCCCTTAGATTCGGCCCGTCCTCGGGTCGAGTTGCATTCGGGTTACCGAATGTAAGTGGGTCGCGTGACTGTTTACCCGTCGGGTGGGGCTTTGCGCCCCGTCGCGACAGACACCCCTTTTCGAGGTTGTCCGAGGGGGGTGCCCCCCTTTGTGTGGTACACACACGATCCGTTTTCCGGACCGTTAATTTCCCGATGCGGGTTTTTGTTCACGACCCCCCTTTCCGAGGGGTGGTGCAAGCGGATCCGCCACCAGGTGCCTGGTGGTAGGGGGGCCCCTCTCGTGTGGACGATTGAGTGGGGGGCGGGGGCTGCCCGCGTTGCGTGGGGGCGGTTGGGGGTGACCCCCCTTTGCTTACCCCGTGTGTGGGGGTGGCCCCGTCCCGCCCAGGTGCCTGGGTGGAGCGCGTTCGTAGCCCCGTGGGGCGCGGGTCGACCCGCGTGTTTGTGGCGCTTCTCGTAGCCGTTTGTGGTCATAAGCGCGGGTGCCCGCGCTTCCCTGGCTCGTCCCGGTTATCCCACCGTACCGGGTCGTAGCCGTCGACGGCTTGTGGGCGCGGGGGACTCCGCACCCGTTATCATGTCCTATCCCCAGGTGCTTGAAGAGGAGGAAGACCTCCTGATCGGGGAGGAGATGGAGGACGACGACGCGCCTGTCGGTCCCGACGCCGCGCGTTACGGGGTGAGCTCGTCTGACGACGACGCGCCTGCTGTGTCCGTCCGTCTGTCGGCCGGAGGACTGTCGTCCGTGTGCAGCGGCACGACGGTGCCGTCGGCCGGAGGTCAACCCGGCGGTCAACCGCGCGTGGCGGCTTCTACCCCCTCTCTGCCGGCTGCCCGGATGGAGCCTGGTGCCGGTGCCGGCTCACCGCAGCTACCTCAAGATGGTCCGCCCTGCGGCAGAGGTGGCGACCCGCAGCCGACTCCGGCTGGTCAAGGTGGTCCGGGTGTCCGGGCGGTGACTCCTCGAGGCGGTCCCGACGTTGACGCGGGTGGTGGTGGCGGTGCGACACCCGGTGCGGCGGGTCAAGACGGTGCGGGTGTCCGCACGGCCGGGGCTCCGGCTCCGGAGGCTGTCCAAGTGCCTTCCCCTTCCGAGGCGGGGGCTACGTCGACGGGTGGTGCCGGCGCCGGTACCATACCTGCGGTGCCGCGGGTGTCGAGCGGTCAAGACGCTCCTTCTCCCATGGCGGTTGACACCGGGAGTTACTCCGGGCGGGCGCCCGCCCTTCTTCTTCCTCCTCGGCCTCGTCCATCTCCGACGTCGGCCCCTCTGCCGGTGGTGCGTCCCCCGGCGCCCCCGATTCTTCCTGGTCCTGCCCGGGTAGCCCCGTTGGGTGGCGGCGTCGCCGTGGCGGCGGGTCAACCCGCCATGTCGGTGTCCGACCTGGTGGCTCGGGTTCGAGGCCTCACGGTGCAAGAGTCGATGGAGTCCGATGGGCGTATGCGGGTGGACTTCCACCTGGTGCATCCCCGTGGAGAGTCCTCCCGGCGCGTCAAGGTGGACCCGTGCTGGGAGCGGGAGTTGGTGGGGCTGGTCAACCAGCCGAACGCGGTCCGGGTGGAACACCATTGGATCCTGAGTCAGCCGGACGACCGGCATGCGCAGCTCTGGCGCACCCGGGTGGGACGGGGTGAGGTCTACCTCGACCCCAACTTCGGGGTCTGCGACTTGATTGCCCCCGCGTTGCCGCGGGAGATTGACTACCCGGCTAGTGCTCGGGGGATTGCGGCGGCGGCGGAGCCGGTTGCGTTTGGGGAGACGGTGAGCCGTACCGGTCGGTATCCCGACTTTGACTACTACCCGGGGGAACCCCCGTATCTGTCGTTGACGGCTCCCTACCCGCCCATGGCGGGGTTGAAGTCGGCGTCGAGTTGGCGACGTAACCATGGTGTCATGGCCGATGCGTTCCGCACGGATATAACGTGTGCGTTGCAGACCGGCAACGGTCGTGCTCCGGTGTACACTCCCGTGCGCCCGCCGCTATGGCAGGAGGGGTGGGAACCCGCCCCTGCTTTCCGGTTTGACACCGGCTCCTGCCTTCGCTACTTCGGGAGTGTGTTGGCCTCGCGACCGGTCCACCCGTTGCAGGGTACCTTCACCCTTGAGGTTACCCTCGGGCAGGCTTCATCCTTCTTGCTGTCCGTCCGCCGGCAGGGTCGTCTGTTTCATCTTCCGACGGGTGTCCGTCGGCACATCGCGCAGTTGGGCGTGGATCTGATAGCTGCCAAGACCGGGTTGGCCCGGGAGTTCGAAGCCCTGCTGGCTGTTCACGATGCCGTGAACTGGGCTGGGGTGTTGGCCCTTCCCCCGTACCGGGACCCGCAGGCTGGGGCTTCCCCCTTGCCTCGTCACTCGTTGCGTGTCCGGCGTACTCAGCCGGGTGAGCCTAGATGCCATGGGTGGGCGTCCACCGAGGCCGTTCCTGACCTGGGTATTCCCATGGTTATCCATGACCCTCTTCAGGTCCTTGCTCCGTGGTTCGGTAACCCGATGCCGGCGGCGGTTGGCCGTCGTCCCCGAGAGTGGGGCTCTGTGGGTGGGGAGCGTGAGGTGTCCCGTCGTCGGGCGGAGTACCGCCGTGGTTACGGTGGAGCCCCTTCGGTAGGGTCCTACCGGGCCTCGTATCAGGTGCCACCGGCTCCGGTGGTAGCCGTGTCGGCTCCTGTGGCTCCTCTGGCTGCGTCAGTGTCACCTCCCGCCCCTGTCCTACATGACGGGGGTCCCCGTCTCTGGTATGAGGGCGTTGACGCCCTTGTTACCCGCGCAATGCGTGGGGGTCTCTCTGTTAGCTGGGGGGATATCCCCCCAGGTGCTGCGCTGGTTGGGTCAGCGCGTTGCTTCGGTGGCGTGCTGGACCGCCTCCAGAAGGCTCTGGAGGACGTGGAGGCTGGCCGCAGCACCCTCGTCCAGCTATGCACCGAGGTAACTCGGGTGGTCGACCGTCGTGACATTGCCGACCGGTGGAGCACGGAGGTATACGCGCTTACGCGTGAGTGGCCTCCCTCGGGCAGTGGGTCTACCCACTGAGGAGTGCTATTGTTTGTGCGGGAGAGGGCCCCGGCAACCCTTATGGTAGCCGGGTAGTAGCGAGTATAAACTCATCCCCCTTTGGGGGCATTGCTTGCCTCTGTTTTCTGCCCTGGGGAGTACCCCTTCTGGCTCAGTGGTGCCTTGCCTCCCGTCCAACTTCTTCCGGTTGGTTCATGCTTGGGGAGGTCATCCTCCCTCACTTGGTGTCTTGGCTTGGGGAGGTCATCCTCCCGTGTAAGCCCCCTAGTTACTTCGATATTATCGGAGTTAGCCTTTACCTTTAAGTTAACTTATTAAGGTTCAGGTTTTACTTAGTTACCTAAGCTTAGCTCTACTTAGTTACCTAAGCTTGGTTCGACTTAGAAACCTAAGTCTGATTTGACTTAGAAACCTAAGTCTGCCGTAACCATGTCACACCCTACTTAGTAGGTATAAGCCTCACCCCCCAACAGCCGAAGTCGGTATCGGTTGGGTTGTTACAGTAGGCGTCGTCGCCTCATGTAAGGCATGAGGAGTTGGCGGGGTATGTTTGCCGCCTGTTCCCAGGTGGGTGAGTCGTATCCGACCCACATAACCTTGACGTACCAGGGTCCTGGTAGGTCCGGGTCGGTGTGTCCGACCACGCTCTCTACTTGGTATGGAATGCCATCCGGTCCCACCGGGTCATCTGATCGGTGGGTTGTAAGGGCTTCATGTAGCAACCCAGCCGGTACCGGCTGAGGCTGTTCCGGCTTCGGAGCAGGTGTGACATCATTCATACTGATGCGTTGGATCTCCGTATCGGAGTGTAAGATAACAGAGTGGTCATCTCTGTGGAGGATCTGGTACGGTCCCTTGACCGGTTGCATAAGCTTGTTCCCTCGGAACTTCTGGTGTCTGATATAGACCCAGTCACCTGTCACCAGGGTTGCGTTGCGCACCCGTAGTCGGGCGTCGAAGTTCTTCTTATACCGAAGTTGTGTTCTGTCAAGGGCACCCTTGAGCTTAGGAATCATCCACGATAGCTTGGCCAACCAAGCTAGGTGGATGCGTTCGGCGGGTCGGCCCTTCGGTGTATCATACCGAGTGCACCTGCCGGGTGGCAGCGTCAAGTTACCGACGCCTAGTGGCATGACCCACTCCAGCGGAGCAATGTTTGTGCTCCGATGTGGCCTGGCATTGTATGCCAGGGTGAGTACGGACAGAAGCCTGTCCCAAGTGTTCGTGTGCTCGGCCACGTAGCACTGTAGCATCTTGACGATGGTGCGGTTGAACCGCTCCACCTGCCCGTTGGACTGCGGGTGGTAGTCGGATGCCCGACGTGGTTCGATACCGAACATGCCCAGGACCTTAGTGCAGAATGCTGACGTAAGGTTTGCTCCGTTATCGGAGAGGAGTTGCTTCATGACTCCGTATGCACTGATCCAGTGGTCAACCACTGCGTTCATAATCGTGTATGCCGTATCATTCGGGATGGCTGCCGCTCGTGACAGCTTGGTGAATCGGTCAGACATGACCAGGATGTACCTGTTCCCTTCTTCCGTTACCGGAAGTGGCCCGAGTATGTCGATAGCGACTTGCTCGTTGGGCCCATCGGGTGGGAACAGTTTCATGGCAGACGCCTGCCTATGTAGACTCATGCGGTTACGCGCACAGGGGTGGCATCCCCTTACGTGGTCGACCACGTCGACGGCCATTGCTGGCCAGTAGAAGAACCTTCGCATTGCTGCGAACATACGTGAACCCCCCGGGTGTCCGGCTGTAGGGTTCTCATGTTCTCGTTCCATGACGGCTTGCCGTAAGGACACGGGAACCACGACTTGATGTCGTCCATCGGCGGGTGCCCGCCGGTATATGAGTCCGTCTTCGTTCTCGGAGAAGATGCCGGCCGTACCGGCCAGTAGGTTAGCACGATGACGTCTACAGTCATCGTCGTTGGCCTGTGCCTCGCGGAAGTCCGCGAGGGTCAATGGGCACGCAAGGTGTGCCATGGTATGGTCAACCATACCCTGGGTAGCATTACCCACCATGCACACCGGTACTACCGGGATGTCCTCGTCCACCGGGCGGGTATCCCCGCTCGGGGTGTCGAGTCGAGACAACGCGTCTCCGAGGTGGTGGGTTGACCCAGCCTTATACACCGTGCGGTAGTCGTGCTCGGCCATCTTCAGCCTCCATCGGGCTAGCCTCCCATGGCTATCGGAATCCTTGTCACCAAGGTTGAGGAGCCATCGTAGGGGTTCGTGGTCGGACCTCACGATAAACCTGGAGCCCTCCAGGTATGGACGGAGCAGTTGCACTGCCCATATAACTCCGAGGCATTCACGCTCGGTGGCACTATAGTTCCGCTCAGCCGGGTTGAGTGTCCGGCTGAAGTACCCTACCGGACGTAGGTCCGGGATAACGTTATCGGTACCGATCAACGTCTCTCCCTGTAACAGGGTGCATCCCACTTGTGTATCACACGCATCGACATCGATGACGAAGGTACCCCGTCTATGCGGTAACGCAAGGACGGGTGGGGCTAGTAGGGTTCGCTTCAGCGACTCGAAAGCCTCCTCTTCGCTAGGCGAAGGGGGTTGGAGTACCTTGGGTAAGGTACTGCTCGTAAGAACCGTTAACGGTTTAGCTATCCGAGCGAAGTCCTTGACGAACCGTCGGTATACATTGCACATTCCCAGGAAGCTCTTGAGCTGCGTCTGGGTGTTAGGGAACCGGGCATCCCGGAGTGCCCGGGTATTGGCTTCGAGTACCCCTAGCTTACCAGGGGTTATCTGGTGGCCCAGATACTCGACCGTCTGTTGGAAGAAGGCGCACTTCTTCAGACGCAGGGTTACCCCGGCGTTCCTCAAGAGGGTAAGTACCTCGTCAACATGTTGTACATGGTCATCCATGTTACGCGAGAAGACGATGACGTCATCGAGGTACACTAGGCAGTTACGCCACTTCACCCCCGACAGTATGATGTCGATAGCCCGCTGGAATGTAGCGGGGGCGTTGGACAATCCGAAGGGCATCCTTAGGAACTCGTACACTCCACTGTGACAGACGAATGCCGTCTTGGGGATATCCTCGTCCGCCACCGGGATCTGCCAGTATCCGGCATTGCAGTCGATGGTGGTAAACACCGTAGCCTCCCCCAGGGAGTCGATGCATTCATCCATCCTTGGTAAAGGGTATGAGTCCTTCTTGGTAACCAAGTTGAGGCGTCGATAATCGATGCAAAACCGAGGAGTTTGATCCTTCTTCGGCACAATAACGACTGGGGCACCCCATTCCGACATCGAAGGTCGGATCACCTTAGCTTCACTCATCCTCTTCACTTCTCCATCAACGATCTCTCGTTGCATAGGTCCCGCTCGGTGCGGTTGTGAGCGGGCGGGTCGTGCGCCTGGTACCAGGTCTATACGATGTTGGGTTGCCCCAATGGTCCCCAAGGCCCCGCCTGTCCACATAACGTCATGCTTTCTTAGCATCCGTCGTACCCCTTCGGCTACCGAAGGGGGAAGGTGGTCGAGGTCAGCCTCGGCCAGTGCCTTCAAGGCCTCTTGGTCCTTTGGCGGCAGGTCCGCCGGAGCCGCCGATGGGTTAGGCTTCCCGTCATCGGTTTGCTGTCGCTCGGTGGTCTCGGCGACCGCCAGTACTTCAAGTGGTTCCACTTGACCTTCCTTATCAGGGGTAAGGATATCTCCTTCGTAGAGTTCGGCAATCCCGAGGATAGTTCCCTTCGGGAGGGTGACTGCCTAACGGCGATAGTTCGCCATCACCAGCAGTGATGACCCCCCCGCTGGGAGGTCTGCGATACCATTGACCATGGTCAGCCCATGGCGCTTGTACGTCCGTAGGTTGGACTGGACTCTGCAGATGCCTGCGAGGTCGCAGTTAACCGGGAGGACTGTCTCTGACAACGGCTCAAAGCGAGTTCGCTTGGCCAACCGAAGTGTCTTCGGCTCGACGCTTGCGTACACCTCAGCCACGTTAACGTGGCTTCCTTGTAGCGTCAGGTCCCTGACGATAGCCGTGTGTCCTCGCTTCGTCCCGTCGGCTTCTTGAAGCTCGACGGTCCTCCGGCCTGGCCGGATTGCATCAACGTGAACGTTGATGAAGGTGCACCCCAGTATGCAGGGCACCGATAGCGTTTCACATAACAGGAAGTCAACTTCCGTGGTGAGATCCCCGATGGTAACCTGCAGCGACATCGCTGCGGTCGTACGAATGAGTCGACCATTCGCGTCCTTGATGGTGGGTCCCCGAGTCACTCTGACTCGTGGAAGCCACTTGTCCGGGAGGGTATCCTTCCGGATAAGGTTGGGTCCAGCCCCTGTGTCCAGTACAGGGTAGTACGATCGTGTCGACTGGGGGTCAACCCCCAGGGTGGCTGATACCTTGAAGTTCTCCAAGGTAAACAACACATGTCCTACACCGATATCCGGTGTAGCTCGGGCATCCTGAACAGGGCCCTTGTCTGGTTCAACGTGACGGGGCTTCCCGTCCTCTCCTCCCAACCTTGGAGGTTGGTCATCAATCCCCTGACGCCGTGTCGTCGGGGCCGGAAGGTGTACCCGGGGGTTGATGCGGCGTCGGCTCACCGCGCTCTCCGTGGGGCTTTCCCCGCGGTACTCCGGGGTGGCTTGCTTGGGTGACCCCAGCGCCCCCCGGTCATCCTTCCTCTTACTCGTTTCCCGCCCTTGGTAGGGTGCTGTCCGCCGGGACATCCGGCTGAGGAGGTGCCCCCTCGACGGCCAGTACTCCACCTGGAGCTGGCTGCCTACCCGGTGCGGGTCCGGGTGCTCGGGCGGGATACCCCCCGGTGGATGCCTTGCGTTGCGCCGCTGCCCGCCGAGACTCCTCGGGGATGAGTGGGCAGGAAGACACCCAGTGCTGGGGATCCCCACACAACATACACCCGGACGTGCCGGTCCCCCCTTGAGGTCGCATCGGGGTAGCCCCGTAGCTTCGGTTGCCTCCCTCGGGCGCCCGAGTGCCTGCTCCCTGGTAGGCCTTGGGTCCTTGGGTCAACCGGAACATGGACTCCCCCAACCGGTTGGGTCGGCCCGCAATCTGCGGAGGTGCCTCCGTGCGCACCGCCCATGTTGGCAAGGGTTGGTGAGGGTTACCCGTCACCGGGGAGTACCCCGTAGTCCGCACATACGGGACGCGCCGTCCCGTTCCTTCGTTGACCTGGAACTGGGTTCCAGCCGGGGCGATGTACGCTACCGTACCGTGTTCATCAATCACCGGCGTCGCCCGGTAGCAACAGGTGGCCCTGTTGGTCGACTAGAGGGTCATCCTCACCAATAGGGGTATGTTCGGTCGCCACCAGTACTGGTGCGGCCTTGCGTTCCACCTTCTCTTGCCTCGGTACCGGGGGTAAGACTGGGCTTGCCTCCCTCACCCTTGGGGCTTCGGGGCCAAGGCACACTCCGGGTGTAGAACCCGGTATGCGTCCCCTAGGGACTTGCACATATGCATCAGTCGACTGAAGTTCGTCCGTGCCGTGTTGGCGCCCCGTGCGGATATCCGCACGTAGTTGGGTACTCCTGCGAACAGGATGGCCCGTAGCTCCCCTTCTCCGAGGAGCTTCCCCAGCTCGTAGTCGAGCTCTTGGATCCGGCGTCCAAACATCTCCTCATCCTCCCAGGACTGGGCGGTGGCAGTGCGAAGGGCCCGATAGTGGTCCTCGCACTTGTCCTCACTGAGGTAGCTGCTCAGCAGCTCCTTCAATATCCCACGGTAATCCATGGGGGTGGCCGCGACCCTCATTCCCGGCATCGGGGATGCCTGGCGAAGAATGCCTCGCACCCGTTTCATCAACAAAGAACGGGAGGATCTCCAGGGCCAGCCCCTCGTTAACGAGCGCCTTGTCTGCGGCTGCCTTGAAGCTAGTCAAGAAGCCGATGACTGCCAATGGGCGTCCGTTCGGCCCCCCGAACATAGGGACTCCCTTCATAAGGGTCTGCATAGAGCGGATCGCCCGATGCGACGTATTACGGCATCGATTCCGATACGGTGGTAGAGCGGTCCTCCAAACGATAACGTTCCGGAGTAAGAAACCGACCGGAAGACCTCGTTGACGATCTCCGTGTCAGCGTCCTGGATATCCAGTCGCTTAGCCAGTTGATGAGCGAACTCATCGGACTCCATCCGCTTCAGTAGGCTCGCAATTACCTGCGCGGTCATAGCTTCCACCACTGAAGATGGTACTTCAGGCGTCGGCACCTCGGGAACCCGAGTTGCCTGGCCTCCTTCGTCGTGGGGGTACTGCGAGAGGGTACCCCCTCCCCCAATAACCGACTCTCCCCCGGCGTACGTATCCGCCCGGGTCGTGTCCGCGGAGTCTGCTTCGGGTGCTCCGAGCGTATCGCTCCGTGTGACTCCGTTCCAATTCTGCCGACGAGTCGGACCCATACCCCATTGTGTCCGGGGGTTGTCCAGGAGTAGCAACACCGGGGTTGACCCTGGTGGACTCCGAAAGTAGTCCGGCCGGTTCGAACCGTACCGGTGTGGGAGGAACACGACGGGGTCCCGTCGTGTGCCGTGTTGACATCAACACTGCCATTGCGTCCTCCGTCCGATCTTGACGGGCGTCGAGCCCGGAAAACCGGGCCTCGATGCGGGCCAATGATGCCATCAGGGAATCCCCTGGTGAAGGAGGCGGCGGAGTGAGGTCGGTCGACGACAGTTGAGGCGGGCCCCGCCTCCTGCCGTCGAGCCGTGCCAAACGC